>VZRW01002021.1:46569-84443 GCA_013398125.1 Aegotheles bennettii | reverse complement strand
GGCTTTCCCGATTTTATTTTGAGGCAGGGTTGATTCCTCCCTCTTAAAACAAGGGGAAGCGCCTTGCCTGGGATATCTGTTGACGCAGTATTTCTATCCTGCTTAGCGAGTGCTAAATCCAGCCTGAGCAAGTGGTTTCTCGGGGAGCCGGCGCAAAAGGCTTTACTCGCACTAATGGAAAACAAAATGTACCGACTCGCTGCTTTGGTATACATGTTCCTGTCCTATTTAGAGGAATCCGTTAGGGAGGGATCTCTAAGCTCTTCTGAGCTGTGGCATTTTCAGTATTAATGATGAGAAATCTGGAAAACGAGCCTGTGGCGTGAAGGCACTGTCCAGCTGATGCTTTCTGGTGTGTATGTGTATGCAGGGGGGAGAAGGGAGCTTTCTCTGCTTTCTGCTTAAGTGCAGATACTTGTTTTGTGTGTTGGTCTGCACCATTGGTCATACTCTGGTATATAACCCGCCAATTTCTAAGGAGAATAAAGTATTGTGGCAGAATGATTGGTATAATAAAATCAGTGCTGCCTCACTGGAGAGCCTATAAAAGATTGCTGCAGGTCAGAGTGATTGTGGTCTTGCTTCTTCAGACTCTATAAGAACTACAGGAACCTACTGCATCTTCTTTCTGGTTCCTTAACCACACCAGCACTTTTCTGGTTTAATTGACTGCTAGATTTATATACTGAAGAACTTCTGCTTCCTGGCTAGTAAGAAAACATTTTAGCACCTGTTTCATAGAGAGAGAACATCAAGGCAGAGTGTGGTTTAACAACACCTGAATTTAAACATTTATAGTATAAACTCAATTTCAGTAGCTTCGCAATTTCAGCACTATTTTATGAATGAAAAGCTGCTGAGGACTCTGATATAGCAGGCAGGTGTTTTAAGTTGCTTCCCCATTCCCCTTCACCCAGTCTGACCTTACTTAGCTTCTGCCTTGGGTGGAAGCAAATGTTTTACAGTGCCTTTCTTAACTGTTGTGGAAGATGGGTAATTAAAATAGGATTCTGCTGTACTTTTCCAATGCACTCTCTTCAGCAATGCGTGATCAGGACACGGAGTACTAAATCTTTCTTGAGTGTTTTATAACTAGCTCCTTTACAAAGAGGCACTGCTCTGAGAAATTACTTTGAAAGTATTTTTAATTTCTTTTGTATGCGTATTAAGGTAGATAATGTCTCTTCACTTTAATAATTAAAAACATTTTTTGTGTGGATTTTTAAAAATCTTATTAGTATTGTAAAGATAACACAACTCAGAATGAAGTTAAAACTCCCCTTACTTGTCCAAACTTCCTATCTGTGCAGGTTGGTTTAAATGGTTGTAATTGCATACCTGTTACAGTGCAGAATCTTCACCAGTGAACAGTGGAGGAGATTCACTTCAGTGTTAAGGCTGACAATTACTAATGCTTTTGTTTTCATTTTTAAATGTGAAAGGGAAGCATTTGACATGAAATTGTTAAAAGAAGAACATAGAATTTGGTGGTATTAGAGAAACTTGTCAGAGAAAAGCCCTCTACTTGCCTATTTTCTTAGGTATGATAAGGGTTTGTATCAATTTCTATGTCATAAGAATCAACAAATATCAAGTAGTAGCAATCATTTAAAGGTGTTATGAATTATGTTTCTAAAATTTGAATACAGATAGTAATATTAGAGTTGTAGTCATGTGCACTTATGCTTATTTTCACATTGCTATTCCTTTAATTCTTCTCTATTTAAGTTACTAGCTTCTCATTTCCTCACAGATAAATATGCTCCTCCAGACTCTTGAGGATGTAACCTAGCCATCAAATTGTATCAGCTATACATTCCAGAAAGCTGTAGTCATCCTTTGATCTGCAAAATGCAAAGTTTGGGGCAGCCATTCGTTGAAATTGCTTTCATGAGTTAATGTCTCTTAGGTAATCATTTTGTAAACTGTTTAAAACCAAAAAACCTTTTGCATACAATAGAAGTGTTTTAAAAAGAAAAAAATCAAGCAAGTAAAATTCAGCCCTTTTCTCAAACTTTTGCTTCCAGCTGTTACAGTATGGATTAAATAATCCTGAGTGGAAAAGCTTGTTTTAGTGCGTTTCCTCTACTGCATTGTTTTAAATATGACTGAAATGGCATGTGCAGTGTCTTGATAGGTCTCCTCTGGCATTCTTGCAGTTTTGTCTGCTTTTACTGACTTTTTCTTTTTTTAATAATGGGGTGTGACAGCATATATTTATTTAATCATTATAATTTTAGTTGATGTTCTCCAGTGAGTCTTGAGATTTCAAAGAAGCTTTTAAATATCATCCTAAAATATGTAAAAAAAATCCTGTCCCAAGTTCCCAGCTTTCAAATCTTCCCTAAAATACCACTAAAATGAGTGAGAATTGTCAGGACTAACATCTCTCTCTCTGTTTTCAAAGTTAACTGGAAAACCTGCTAGTGTTTTAAATGATACACCTGTAGGTACTAAATGCTTCTTTGAGTTGACGATTTGGGAATATGCATTTGTCTGAATTGTGTACTGATCTCTGTGTTGTACGGCTATTCAAAACAGCATTTTAAATTTTTTATCTTGGTCTTGTTACTTTGCTTGGTAGTAAAATAACTTGTTAGGCTTTTATTACTGCTATGGAACAGAGGACCTATGTATTCACAGTGCCAGTGTCTGTCCCTTCTGCTTATGGAATTGAATTCACCATTGCTCGCTCTTCTAGAGAGCTTCATCAAAACATCTGGCTAAATTGTTTGTTTTAATTCTGTGCATCACTGAAGAGGAAGGATAATTGGTAAAGGTGTGGTCTCTGTCGAGTAAGTAGTGCCCCTGGGGCAGTGCTAGAAGAATAAACCCCGTTCAGGAGGTTGGGCGCAGCAGTGGTTGTGAGCCCACCGTGGCACCAGCCCTGACCAAGCCCGGAATATCAATGAACTCTGAATGGTATGGAATGCTGCATTAACCCTAACTGACTTTATACTTCTAATACACCAGGTGTAAAAATGTGAAATGTGGTTAGGTGAGCAAATATATTGCTAGAAGACCACTATTTTGTCTAGCTCTTTTGCAGGTAGCAAATCCTGCAAATAGAAAGTCTTTTCAACTTGACTAGCGTTTCTCACAGCTGTTGTAGAATTAGCCAGTAATAATAATAACTTTTGGGATTTTGAATGATTTGTGAGTTGATGGTAAGATAGTTCAGGATGTTAACAATATCAATGTAAATGTTATTACAGTGCAGCACAGACAACTTGAAAGGATTTTAAAACGTTGGAGTATTTTATGTCTTTTGATAAGGTGACATTGAGAGTTTCTGTTGTCAGCTTTTACTCTGAAGCTGCAGAAAGGAGCTTCCCAAAGAAGCAGGAGGTGACAACCTGATTCCTGCAACTAATGCTTAAAACTGAACACTACTTTAGGGTTAATAGCATGAGTTACCAATGCTAATACTGCTCTGTTTTTTTTATACAGTACGGTATGTTGACATGGTGACATGTTCAGAGGTATGATTTAACTTCTCTTTGTTCTAAACCTACACCTAGCAAGCGAGTAATGTCTGTATTTCTAGGGAAGATCAGTTATTGAAGCTTTTAAGGGATTTTTTTTAGAAGTTCAGGTAGATCCATAACACGGTAGCATAGGTAGTAGGAGGTGTAGCTGGGAAGTTTGAGTCTCACAAACATATATTGCAGTGAGAAGTGGGGGAATGTGGTGTATTCACAGAAGTGTGTATGTTCTTGGAAGAATGTCAGGGTGGTTGATGATGGAGATAAGCACAGGATGACACCAGGGAGGAGGTTGTGTGTGAATTCCTTTCCGCTATTAGAGATATTCTTGCTGGCATTCTTAGATTATAGAACTTCAGTCCTGTGGTAACATGTTTACTGGTAGCCAGTGAATGCATGTTAATGAATATTTTTTATAATGTAGCTGTGAATAGGCTGAACCAAGCCAGCAGTGGCTGTACCCAGACAATTGTGAGAAACAAAAATTAACCATCTGCAAGTATGAGATTGCTGAAAGCAAATACAGAGCTGCTCAGGAATGTGCTCTGTCTGCTAAGGAGTATGCTAAATATTGGTCTGATGGCAGTAGGGGAGAAGCAATTTGTTTTGGAGAAGATGGTGTGCCCTGAGCTGCCGTTTCCCTGTGTGATCCCATTGTGAAAGCTTAGTGAAGAGAGTTTGTCTCGGTTTTCTGCAGTTAGGGCGAACTGTTCAAGACATAAATTTATTGCTTACTTCTTCCCAAAGGGAAGAAAATAAACAAAGCACACGGCTGTGAGATTTAGAAAATCTAACCATACAAATTTAATAAAACAAGGAAAAAAGGGAACAGGTACAAAAGGGAAATGGAGGGAAAAAAGGATAAATATATTTACAAAATCCCGAAACCAGGAGTCCAGGGAAGGAAGAGTTTCTCTCTCGTCTGGTCTGCTGTGAAACCCGGGGCGAAGAGGGACGAAGAAAAAAAACAGTCTCTCTTCATAGGCGAAGGGAAAAAAAAAAACTGATAAGGCCTCCTGCTCTGCTGCTGCCTCCGAGAGAAAGTCCAGCGAAGAAGGAAAAAAAAACTGATAGAAGCAACAGCTTTGCTCTGCTCCGAAACCCAAACAGAGAGAAAAGGAAGAAAAAAACTTAGCTCAGTACTTCTCAGTTTATCAGCAGAAGACTTGATATGGAATAACTCGTTTAACTCGTTCGTTCCCGAGACAGACGAAACTTCAAACTATAACAGAGTTGTGCGTCATTTGATGTCTGAACAGATTCTTGAGGGCTCTGAGCAATGAAATAATCTTTTAATGTTTTATTCTTCCTCTGTTTTGGGAAGAGGACTTCTACATAAACAAGAAATACCAGACCTTGCCACTTACTTTTTTTCTTCTGTCTGGAACAGCCCACAAGATGCCTGTCTCCTTCCTAGCTTCTTAGTCATATTTATGCTAGGTTTGAATTTGTGTTTCTTGAATGCTTGTTTTTCAGAGGTTGGAGTTTTAATTCTAGTTTTATAGTTTTAGTCCATATGTACCTTTTCTCTATCCTGAAGATGGGATGAGGAAAACGAACGCTCACTGCTGAGTCCACCTGTGAACTAGATTGGTGTGGTCTGTCTGTGTGGCGTGGCCTTTGTGAAGGTGAGGAAGTATTGGTGCTGTTTTGCATGGACATATGGAAATGCTTACACCTACCACTGCATTTGTGAAAATGGTGTCTGTCAGCTGGGATGGCAGCTTGAAATATCTCTTCACAAAATGACTGGACTCAGACTGCCACTCGGTAATGACTTCCTCATCATGTCCGTGGCCTAAGCATGGTGTCTGAAAGCCCTGATTACCTCCTTTTAGCATTGTTCTTGATGTCTGTGGTACTCTTTTCATCTGACTTTCAGCCTACCTTTCCCCTGAGAAAGGCAAGGTAAAGTTGTTTCTAGTTGTCTGTGTCTCTAGCTCTTCTGGTTTTCTTTGATCCCGCACTGTTCTGGTAAGTCCACGAACTGCCTGGCCTGTGAAGTTCATAATTTTGTCTCACATTGTCAAGCCTCCAGCTGCTTGCAGCTGAAGGAATTTGCTACTGCAGAACACAGTGCCAACAGCAAGTAAAATTCAGAATTCGCCTTTATTAAACACTGTATTTTTAACAATCTGTCATCTTCTGAGATAATTGTGGTAGTGGTGGAAGATAGCTGCCTATTCCCTTTCTGGAAAGAATGCAAATCTTTATCTACAGTAAAGTTTAAATTCTTAATGCTCCAAATAGGTTATGCTTACTGCCGTGCTGATTTCTGGATTCTGATTCTAAAGCCGTTGTACACAGGCCATAGGTCCATATAGTCAGACTTGGAAATTTCTCAGTTCTGGGTGCTTGCTGGTCTGCAAGAAAGTTTTAGGGTTGACTGACAGGAATTGGTTGTTGCAGTCTTGTTTTTTTTGCTTTCCCTGCTTCTCTTCTGTGACTTATTCCTACTGCTGGGAAGATCCCATGTGAATTTCTTACCCTCCTTTCTGCATTTTCAGTTGGATCGCCCACAAAACCAAGGCAATTGCTGCTTTCTTAGTTACAAGTCTGCTGCTCATGACTTTAAAAACAAAACAAGAACAACAAAACCACCTACAGATAATTTTAAAAAGGCAAAAAGGGCTTGAAAACTACGTAACCCTTGAATTGCCAACAGCTCCTCTGCTGAAAGCCATGGCATCTGCAGACTTCATGTGGCATAGCTGCAGCTCAAGCAACCAACTCCGAGGGTATAGAGGGTATTACTGTGAAGCTTAATGACCTGCTGCTCACCGTTAGTAACCATGGTCACCATCACGTTTTCATTTGCATGTGGAATATTCTCAGAGCAGCCATAAAGAGAGTTGCTGCTGTTCAACTGATGAGCAGTAGCTCGTTAGGCTGTGCTAATATGCCTCTGCAATTGGCTGACCTAATCTGTGCAGCGTTGAAGTCCGCCCCGGTTGTGGGGATAGAACAGCACAACTAAGCGTTTTAAAAATAGATGCAAATGCATCCAATTACTGCAACACCAGTCTCGCTGCAGCGTTAGGTTAGTTACATTAGGCTTGATAGCTGCTTAACCAGATTCAGTGTTTTTTTTGTAATTGTGGTCAAGAGAAGGGCTTGCTTTATTGTTCTTACCTCTGCAATCACTACATGCATTTGTCAGGTGGCCCTTCCAAACCAGAGGGATAATGTCAGAGGAGGGTGTGAGGGTTTCAAAACTGAATAAATTGCCAACAAGCATGTCAACTTGTGAGTAGGAGATGGTCTTCTGATAGCAAGTGGCAAATAAAGCTGCAGAAAATCAGAAAGGAGGCGCATCTCACTGCCTTTTTGAAGAGATGCTTGTAGAAGCAGGAGGCAAACTTGGGGATGCAGGGTTGTAGAAGATGAGCAGGGGCAAGAGCAGCATGGTTGGGTGTGTCCCAAGTGGCTGGCCAGCCACCTGAGGAAGAAGGCTGAGTGTGGGCTACAAGTGCTGAACTATAGGAAAGCCTTCAAGATCTTTAAGAGTAGATGCTGCGAGGTATAAAGTACAGGAGCAAAATTGGAGGGAGCTGAGGGTGGAGCTGGAGAACTGCAAAACAGCAGCTTTAAACTGCTGAGGCATGGAAGGGAGACAGAGCAGTGACCAGAGGGGAAGGGTGGGTCACTAGGAGTATCTGTTTGGGGTTATTTTTTTAAGACACTGAGCAGGTTTGCCTTGTGTAGTGCAGGGGAAATAGAGAAACGTGGAAGATTAGAAAGAGGAGTGAGTGCTGAACACAGGAAAGATCAGATATATGTCGGAGGGGCTGACCCAGGAAGTTTTAATCCCACTTTGTCCTATCTTTCTCTCTTTTAGATATTCATTATTTTCAAACACAACTAGGATGGATTTCATTTCTTGTACGGATATATTCACCTCTAATCTGAGACGCTGAAAGGGAAGGCATGAAAAGTTTCTTTAAGAAAACCTCATTTTTTAGATTTATTAATTGTGGTTATTCTGAGTAGTCTCAAACAGAACTTTAATTTGGTAAATCTCTGGCACGCTTTCCTTGTAGGAAACACTTGTGCATATTAATTTCCCAAAACTCTCTACCGAAGAAAGTGCTCTTCAAGAAACCAGAAGGTAATCGCATTAAAATGTGAGGCTGTGTAGAAAAATGTAAATAGTGGGTTAGTAGTTTGTATACCTAAGAACTTAGTCTTTGATTAAATAGGCTACCTAACCAATTACCTAATTTTAATCACTTGAGCAAAACACCAGTGGTGTTACACAGGTGCTTAGTCGGGCATATGCTTAAGAACCTTACCTACCTAAGGTGGTGAGAGTGAAGTTGCATAATATATTCTCCTCATACTACTCTGTCACCTCAGTTTGGGCCACCGGTAAGTTTTCTGTCCTATATTCATTAAAGCTGTATAATTTTGTAGTTACTAGCAGAGTTAATGTTTTCTGCAAATCTAATCACCAGTTGATTAAAAGTATTCTTTAATGTTGTTGCTTATACTTTAATTAGGAGTATACATTTTGACTGCAGCTTAGTCTTTCAGAACTACCAATTGTTATTTTTTTCATTACGTTAGAGCATCTTGGATATATTTAATTGTATCATGAACTTTTAGATACTTTTTTTTAAGACTGTATTTTGTTTTAAATAAATTAATACATGTTTAAAAAACCTATTTTTTAATTGAAAAGAAATTACATGCAAATACTTTCTTCTTTAATGTGGAGGACTCTTTTTCCTTCCTTGTTCTTGTTTCATTAGATGAGACTGTTTGAACCCAGTCACATAGATCTTATGACCATAATTCCTGCTGTTCTCTACTGCAATTGTGTTTTATATCGGGACTGGGGAGTTGGATCCTTTGTCTAGGTTTCATAATTCTATGTTATACAAAAAAATTAAATTGCAGGGGCTAATTAATGAATGGAAAGGATTTCTTATTTTTGTTTGTTTATTTGCATTCAAATCAACAGCTTTGATTTGTATCTCTGATAGAAAACCAGAGCTGCATAAGCTGCTTCAAGCAGATTACGGATAACGTGGTTGGCATATTAATCCAGAGCTCCTGGTGGATGTTGACAACAATTTCTAGATCACTGTCCTATGTTTCCTTAAGAACTTTCTATTTGGGATTTTATAGGGTATGAGTAGATGTTATTTTTTTTATTTTTTTTTAAAGACTTCTTTTTCCTTTTAGCAAAAAATAAAACCCTAGAGGAGACCAAATCTATCTGAGTTGGCAAGAACTTGTGTTTAGATTGACGTATTTATATTCTCTAAAAATGTGAACAAAAGCCACACTGCAGGAAATAGTATTTATATGATTTAGTACTATGGTGCAGGTAATGGTTTTAAGACCACTCAGGAATATAAAAAACCAAGCTTTTAAAAATTAAAACCCAAGAAAACCTACCTTTAAATACATAGTCATTTGAGAGAGGAGGGTTTGGGTTGTCTGTTCAATGTGGCAGATCAGATAGTGTATTATTATTGCTTCTTCAAGCCTATATGGTTTTTAAGAAATCCTAATGTATACTCTAGTGTTTAATGAACAACTTCCCTTTCCTAAAATGCCTTCCCTTTCCTGCCATTGACATGCATTACATTACAAATTAAAATGAATGGTTTTAAGAGACGGAGATACTTAAAAACATAAAAGCTTTGTTACTGTGGTGGTCTAAATTGTTAATTATAGGACAGGTTTCTCTGTATTTTAAACTACAAGACTCATAATAAACCAGATGGGTACTCCATATACATATTTAAATGATTATCTTAGTGTGGGTTTAAAGTTTACTTATTTTTGTACTATAAAAGGATGAACAGCCTTTTTACTTATTCATTTGTTTCAGACTGTATTTGAATAGAAACAAGAAAAAACAACATTTAAAAACAACCCCTCCCAATTTAAAGTAGTTGATGTTGAATAAAGAAAAGCAATGAAAATGCTTTTTGTGTGTGGCTATTGGTAGTCTAAGCAAAGAAACATTTATGTAATTTGTCTCTCAACAGAGATAGTGTTGGTAGGACTTAACAATTTTAGAAGTGACAGATGTGGTGCTTTTTTTAGTGGCTAAAGCTAGAAGACTAAAAATACTATTCTTAAAAATTTGTATTTTTCTGCCAAGTTTTATGTAGTTTCATAGCTTTCACCAAACCAACAATAGGACATTGCAAGGTGGGAAACTAACATAACAAAAGGGAGGTGATAACTCCTGCTGCTTGGAGTGAGAATATGGTTGCTGGTTTGGTGCATCATCAGATCTGGTTCTGGAGCATGGCTTGGGACTTCTTCATTCCTGGCTTGGTTTCCTCTGGAACATAAACAGCTAGTGTGTATATGGAGATATATGTTTAGTTTGTTATTTATGTCTCATGATGCTACGTTTATCACTAGTCTGTGAGTTCGTGGTAGAGTTATATTTTTAAGATAGAATTTGGTCTAAGGTGTGTGATGATTCATAAGAAATGCATGGCAGTCCTTGAGTTCTGTGATCCAGTACTTCAGCACTTGTTTAAATAGATGAAAGCTTAGGTTAGCACTAGTTTGGTTTACTTTTTGTCTGAGTAGGCCAGTACTTCATCGCAGGACTGGACCTGTTGTATGTCCTGTGGGCTGCAACTGGAGTAGTTGTCCTGGTTTAGCAGAAAAGTTCTGCAGGTCAGAGCTTGAGCACCCTTGTGTCTGTTCTCTAAACTTCAAATTTTAATGAAACACCCATTCTCCTCCTCCTTAAATTATAATCTTTTATTGTTAAGCACAAATTTAAATCTGAAGATTGTTCATCTGCTATGTAGATGTTGATTTAGTTTTGCATGTATTTGTTAGACCAGGCATGTTATCTGTCCCGGTTATAAGTCCTTGGTGGATTGTTTGTGATTATTTTAAATAATTTTTATTCTTTTAAAGGAAAATGACCTGTGCAGTTAAGTTGTGCTAATTGTCTACTTCTAGTACTTGTCAAGTTTTGACACAATTTGTGTTCAAGTACCTCATAATATTGGCAAAGTATTTCTCGTGCTGATCTCTCTGAGGTAACAATTGTTGCGTTTTGTAGATGAGGAGTTCAGGCAGATCAAGTAGCGTGTCTGTGCTCACATAAAGTCTCTGCTGGAGCTGGAAATTCATCCTGATTCCTCTAAATCCTTGGCTTGCAGCCTAACCATTTTAAATTCAGTTCCCCTAAGATACAGGCACGCAAACCCAGTTTTAAGCTGTATTTAAGCCCTTCTGACATGCTGTAAGAAATAATATGGCTTTTGGCTTCTTATCTTTCTGCTATTTTGTGGCACTCAGTCTTGAGGGTCTGCAGGGGGATGAGCGGATCTCTCAATTCCTGCTGAAATCTATGTATCAGCTGGGAGCTGCATTTACTGTACAACTCTCCTTCATGCACTTCTAAGATGAAATAGGGGTTGCAGCTGTAATTTATAATTAAATCAATTTGCAACGTTGTCCACTTTACTTTTTTTTTAACCTTAATGCTTATAGTAGTGAAGATTTTGTGAATAAGGAACTGCCTCAGTTGCACAGGAATGTGTTCACTCATCCTGTTAAATGTGCTTTGTGTTTCTGTTCCGTGAATTCTGCTCTCACCCTCTGGTGCTGCAGCTGTTCCTGAAAAAGGACGTGCTGTTTCTCGCATAGTAGCCTGCATAATGTTGACAAGGGATAAAGTGATACAATTCCACATGAAAACAAAAGTTGCTTATGTGAGTTTATTACAAAGTCTTTAATACTATTATCTGAAATTATATGGTTATGAAGAGTGTAAGATTTATTTTCTTTCACTTGAAACATGAAAAGCATAATTTACTTAATTTAAAAAACCAATTTTATTCTCACCCTCCAAACACACTTCTAGTACACGTGATGAGTTTGGTTGCTTAAGGCTACGTCGCATGTGCTCAGTCAGGCTGACTGTTCGCTAACCAATTGGAGTGGTACCCCATGAGCAGAGCACGGTCCCGCAGTGTGTGACAAGGATTTGACCTGACAGTTTTACAGTCGTGCAATACATGGAGGCTTAGAGCAACAAAAAGGGGCATGAGGACTGCGTGGCAGAGACCTGTGCTGTGCTGGCTGCCTCTGCAGAGGAAAATGTATAGTGCTCTTGTCAAGGAAAACGGAAAAGCTGTTTTCTTTCAGTTTGTCTCTCTCCTACATTGCGACTGGCTAGATGTGGAGCCATCTGTACTTTTATTTTGCTAAAGAGACTGACAAACCAGTTGTGGTTTTGTGAGGGAAATGTATTGATTTATCACCACTGGAAGCCATTTGGTTTGTCTTTGGTAAGTTACTTTAACTTTCAAAATGAAGGTGCTTGCGTTTTGGACTGTTGAACTCCTTATGCTCTTCTGTAGGTCGCAGTGGGGCACTCTCATCACCTGTGTAATATTTTTAATGTAATTTAATAACTTTATGTGTATAGTTACCGATTTCTTCAGGAATCTAGTTAACTTAAGCGTAGTGAAATATTTCTGATCTCATCAACACAGACAAATTACATCACACAAGTCTTTGAGAGGTTGTCAACCTTACATGCCTAATATGCTGCACAGTACAGATGATGGTTAATTAACAGAGGTGCTCAGTATGCTTTATTTGATTCAGTCTTGAAGATTGCTCTGTGTTGCTTTTTTTCTACATAACCTGTTCTTGGTAAAAGATACAAGATGAAAAGTCAAGTGACTGACGTAAATTAGTTGGGAGTGGATAAAATCAAAGTATGCTATATGAAAGTGTTAATTAGCCCAAACAGCTAAACAGAAAGGAGCTCTTTGAATTATTTTGAGGGTAATTCAATTAATTTATTAATTAGCAGTAAAGAGGTTTTGTCTTTTTTACTTATAACCTAAGATGTGGTTGTTGCTTCAGTTTTCATAGCGGTGTTGTGGTTGGAATTCAGATACTACTGAATTTCTTATTGCATATTTTCTGCATTATTTTGTTTTTAAAAAATGTCAGGAATTATTACCTAGAGGCTTTCAGTTATAGCTTGTGGCTTTCTTTTCTCTTTGTCATGTAATAATGAAAGCTCAATTTGTCTGAGAATAACAGAGTTACCCAAGCACTTAGGTATTTCTTTAATAGTGGAGGGGGGGGTTTCCACTTTCTGCCAGCATACAGAAAATCAAATTTTGTGTTTTCACATGTTTCTATTCCCTTAGAGCAGATTTTACCTGGCTTGTTGCAGCTAACTGGGTCCTAAAAGCCTTAGCATGTTGAGGAAGCAGTGACACGTGATCTCACACTTCATCTCTCTTCCTTTTTCTCTTGGAACATGGAAGGTGGGAAGAAACAGGCGGAGAATTCATAGAATCATAGAATGGTTTGGGTTGGAAAGGACCTTGAAGACCATCTAGTTCCAACCACCCTGCCATGGGCAGGGACACCTCCCACTATACCAGGTTGCTCCAAGCCCCATCCAACCTGGCCTTGAACACTGCCAGGGAGGGGCAGCCACAGCTTCTCTGGGCAACCTGTGCCACTGTCTCACCACCCTCACAGGAAAGAATTTCTTCCTAATATCCCATCTAAATCTACTCTCTTTCACTTAAAACCATTGCCCCTTGTCCTGTCACTCCATGCCCTTGTAAAAATTCCCTTTCCAGCTTTCCTGAGGGCCCCCTCCAGGTCTTGGAAGGCTGCTATGAGGTCTCCCCAGAGCCTTCTCTCCTCCAGACGGAACAACCTCAACTCTTTCAGCCTGTCCTCATAGGAGAGGTACTCCAGCCCCCTGATCATCTTCGTGGCCCTCCTCTGGACTTGCTCCAACTGCTCCATGTCCTTATGTCTCCACTTGGACACTGAGTCATTGATTGCAACCTTTTGAGTGCGACTATCTAGCCAATTCCTTATACACCAAGTGGTCCATCCATCAAATCCACACCTCTCCAATTTAGAGACAAGGATGTCATGTGTGACAGTGTCAGATGCTTTGCATAGGTCCAGATAGATGACATCAGTTGTTCTTCCCTTATCTATCAACTCTGTGACCCCATCACAGAAGGTCACCAAATTTGTCAGGCACAATTTGCCCTTAGTGAAACTGTGTTGGCTGTCACCAATCATCTCCTTGTTTTCCATGTGCCTTAGCACAGTTTGCAGGAGGACCTGCTCCATGATCTTGCCAGGCACAGGGGTGAGACTGACTGGCCTGTAGTTCCCTGGATCTTCTTTATTCTATTTTTTTTAAAAATAGGGGTTATGTTTCCCCTTTTCTAGTCAGTATTACGAGATGCATCTAAGCATCTGAAAGGGACAGTGAGCAATAGCAGCAGGAATGTGAGAGATGAGAAGACAAGAGAAAATCCAAACAGCAGATAAGGAGAAGGAATGAGCTGAATTTGAAACAAAAATTGCTGTAGGGAAGCATTAATGGAAAGCATTAGTGTTTTCATCAGCAAAAGCATTAAAGCTAGCAGTTGTAAGTACCGGTAAAGCCATGTCCAGGTTTGTTTTTCAGTTTGAACAGAAAAAAAAAACTTATTTTGTAGAAGGAGTAGCTTCATCTCTTCAGGCAACTTAATAGTAATATATTAATGCTGTAAAAAAGCTTTTAAAATGCAGGCTTTTAAATTGCTACTGTGTGAGTCAAAATAAAAACTGCTTTTGGATTTGATTTACCTGTGTCAGGAGAGCACTTAATGATAGGTTAAGGTGAGTGACTGGAAATGAAGGAAAAAAGGAGACTAGGATTTGAAACAAAATCTTTAAAAAAGACTCCTTGGTGGAGACTAGGAATTGTAAATCCCTTATGAAAAGCTTTTGTGGTTTTGGGAGTTGGGTAATGAGTTCCTGGGAGCTGAGCGAGACAGATCCAGAGATCCCTATGTTCCTCCAGAACAGCGTCTCATGAACTCTTATGGCAGCTCATGCTTATGAGAGTTTGGGCTGTAGCTTAAAAGGAGCTGAGAGGTCTGTTTCTGAGCGTAGTTTTATAGACCTGGAAGAGCCTTAGCTGAAGAGCACTCAGTGGATTCCAGGAGCTCTTCTTCATATTAATTTGACACCACTCTGACAAGGCAAATTTGAATCTTAAAGAGTTTTCAAGGAGCTGTTGCCACTACGGTTGGTCATCAGGGCGCGTTTTTTTGTTTTTTCACCTCCTTGCAGTGTCTGTTAGTCTATTGTGGGCTTTTGTTTAGCTCCTGTCCACAGCTGAAATGCTTTTGGAAACAACCAGCTGGCAGGCACGTGCTAACTGGCCGGTTGTCGAGAGAAGCTCTGAACAATGCTTTGGTTTCTTCAAAGACGGATTTAAATGTGAAGTTTCCAAAATAAATAAACTTGTATTTCTTGCTGTCTTTCAGGATGTTTACTTTTTATTTGACTGGCCACTTACTGCTTTATCTGTGGCCACAAAACCATCAGCTGGGAGGGAGATAACTGAGCCTGCCACCTCAAGTCAGCATGTGGTCTTTTGCACGTGTGCTTGCAAACAGGAGGCTTGTTTGGATCTAGGGGTGTCTATGGGCTTAAACCCATCCTTTTCTGCTTATAAACACAGACTGGATTCATGTATTGTTTTACAGACTGGGTGTTAATAGGCACCATTCTAATTAAGTACCCAGAGCATTTCTCTTTTCTGACTTGGATACAGAGGGCTCTAGAGATTAGCCGGGGTCGGGGGTGTTCAACAGTCTTAGTTACCTGTTTAGTAGGAACATGTGCATGGTATATACTATGTCAATAATGATGTTGCTTATTTCTCAAGAGGATGTCATTCCCTGTGGATACGTTGAACAGCTGCAGTCATGAGGACTTGGAGAGCTCAGCAGAAAGCTACTTGTCTGACCTTCGGAAAGGGGATCCAAACCATCCTGAATTCTTGTCTCTGCCAGGCCACGGCAAAGTAAGAATGAGCAAACATCTTAGTCCCAGTTTTCTTGATATACTTTTAGATATTTAAAAACTTAAAATACCCAGTCAGTAACTATCGAATTACATAATAATTTTAGCAAAGCTTTTGTATTTTGCAATTCCTGTTTGTGTGTTCAGCTCTACTTTTTTTTTATTTTGTAATTGGATTTAAATCTGGGCATCAGTGACTGTTTGCTGCTTCTAGGCAATGGATCTGTATGCATTAAGTAATTTTTAAAAACCTTAAAGTTTCAACTGTTGAATAAAACTCTTTCCTAAAAAGCACGCTGACTCGTGCAGTCTCAAAAATCCGTTGTAGTAAATGAGGGGTTCATGATCTACTGAAGCTAAATGGCTCTTTTCATATCTCAGTCTTTCAGTGTTTTTAATGGTTGGGTTCAGTTTTTGATCAGCAAGTTTCACTAATTTCAGACATGATTCTTTTTATCTGAAATATTCCCTGCTGTTGTTGAGAGTTCTAGTAGAGGCTGACTGACACTTCATGTTTTAAACGCTTGTCACTTGTGTGGTAAGTCAGACCATGTTGGTTCTGTCTAGATGAACATTTCTACTAGAATTAGTACCAGTAAAAGCAATGGTGAATGTAATGATTTTATGAAAAATAAGTGAGTTGAGAGGATTCTCTGTGGGAATGAGAGGTCATTTGTGCAGGTGCTGTGTGCCTAAATGTATTAACATCCTTGTTTGTGGCATAGCATATCATAATATTACTAAATTGGGTAAGCAAGTCTATTTACTACAACATTAATGTCTATCTAATTTTTATGCATTAATTAAATATTGAAAATGTGAACTTAAATATCAAAATGCATTTCCACAAAGGTACTCGGTTTCTGAAAGGTGGATTGATTTGAACCTTGTAGTGTTGTTCCTGGGGGGAAATCGAGGAGACTTTGGAATTTCCAAAATGCGTGCAATTTAAGGGAATAAAACCCTTTTGAATCCAGCCTTCCCATCTTAGCGCATTCAAACTTGTGTTAATATACAGCAGTTTTGCTGTGCCAGTTTGTTTCTGTGCTTGACTGCCTGCCTCATTCTGTTGGCTTTGGCAGCTTTCGTAGCTGGGGTAGTTGAAGTGAACATACTGCTGGTTCTTTGCACACCTTTCTTCAGTTGTGCACATAAATGCAAACTGCTGACAGCAGAGCGCTGTAACAGTATAAATTACTGTAGTAAAAAATGACAGAACTCTTTATAATGTGGTCTATCTTTATGAAGAAATGTAAAGTAACAGCCGGGCCTGGTCTGATGCTTATCCTTTACATTTAACTGTTAAGCACCTGATTTTCAACATTCGTCTTGCTTACCCTTGCTTACCACTGTATGTTTTACTATTGTTGTTTTAGGAAGAATCTGTTTATACCATTGTACACTCTTGTTCCAGATTCCTATTAGCTTGACAACTGTGGGCTTCGTTCCTCTGTATGGTGAAGAGCAGACACCCAAAGTTCTTGCTTTGTTTGCACCAGGGGACTTGTTCACAGGTTTCATTTTAAGACTTTAATCTCTGTGTTGCTGTTTCTTTTTCTGTGACAAATACATGTCACCAGGCCCTTGCTCATTCCATGCTAGTGTAGCTCATAACTTTGCCACTTTTGCATTTGTTGTTCACTGCGTTCTTGTTCCCATACTATTCTTTTTGTTATGTATTCATACACACAAGTGGTAGATCTTTGCAAGCTAATCAGAGTAGGACTGGACCCATTGAATTCAGAAGATATGTAGCAAAATAACATGGTGCTTGTCTGAATCCCAAGTACAGCATGTATCTCTTGATCTCTTTAGGTACACCTCACCTCTCCAAGAGGAATTTATCAAGCATTTGTAGAATACATTAATTTGCCCATAAATTTAGATGCTCTTTATTAGCAGCGATTGATCAGAATAAAGTGTAAATTTGTCTTAACTTTAGGCCCTAACATAGCTCTGGCTAAGGTGACATCTCACTAGTTTTGGGGTGGTTTTCCTCCCTTTCTTCCCTTCCAGTCCTCCACATTTCCTTCTTTTTCCATTCAATTCCATGTATATGATTGCCAAGTTTGCCACAAATGCCCATAGATCAGACTCTTTCTGATTGCTAATCACATAGCCTTTAGCCTTTTTTTACATTCGTCTGACTCCCTAAAACTCTCACAGTTTCAATGTCAATGAGCAACCCAGAACTGAAATACATGTGTGAATAAGACTCCTCTTGGCAGGCCCGGTTCTTAGTGGAAAGAGGTGCTAGAGCATAGTGATGGAGGATAGCACTTATGTCTTAAAAGCAGTTTCCGTATGTCATACATACTGCACGAAACCTGCATTCAGTTTTATTGTTCTCAGTTTTCAAGCCAATTTTGGACTAGTGAGCATTGCATACTGGGGGGCATATACAGCACCACATCTGTTGTGCTAGGATAGTTAAGAGCTGCATTAATATAGTGCCAACTAGAAGATGCTTAACTTGGTTACTACGGTGTTATTCCTAATTGTTTAGCAGCTTTAATTAATGTGTTTCTTTTGGAATGGTAAGAATCACTAACTTTATTTCCCCTTGTTTCTTTCAAGCTGTAGCCCTGTATCTTGCTAACCAGTGGTGGTCAGTTGATGACATTGTGAGAACAACTGTCTCTGCTAGACAGGGACTTCATCAGGTAAAGCGCTCCAACATTCACCTAGCAAATACTCTTACCCTTCAAGATAATGGCAAGTAATGGCAAATAGCTAGTGTGTAGAGATGTTATGTGTTTTCATTTAATTCAGAAGTGAGATGGCTGTCTTATGTCAAAAGCAAGGTCAGTGGGAATAGAGGAATAGGCACTAGGCAGAAGGGAACTGTTGTGAAGATAGCGTCTAGAGCAAGAGTGACTTTCATACAGCAGCTTCATATGTAAGCTCTTCAGGTGTTAACAATGTTAAGAGTTTTTTTCTTTACTCTTAGCACTTAGTATGTCTGGTTGTATTGAAATCTCTTAGAATGGTTCATTGGACTATAGCAGTTGGACCTGTTGGTCTCATCTGGAGACTAGTAAGCTAGAAATACTGTCAGGAACCTGTTTGATAGAGGCAAGTTGTAGCTGTTGGCTTGCAGTGGCAATTCATGAGGTTTGGAAAGTAAGTTGCCTGGTATCTGCTTCATTGCTCATCAGTGTGTTACCTTTGTTACCATTACAGACACCCGTGTAGCATGGAGTTTTGTTTTGTTTTTTCCAAAACTTGAAGTCTGTATTTTTCCAGGAGTATAACTTATATCTGCTCATGGAATCTGGGCACTCATCTTTGATTTTTGCATTTTTTAGTTTACTACAGAGAATTTGGCATGTAGCCCTGTTTTTCATGTGCTTCATAATGTCAGGATAGCAAGTAAATCAGGAAATCTGAGTCTTTTACAGGTATGGTAGCTGAGACTCTGGGCATTCTTCCTTCACGGAGGGTAGGATAGTGGTGGATTTAAATTTTATATGCAAAAGGAAACCTGCAGGACAGAGCAAAGGATATTGAGTTCCTTGTTTCATGCTACAGAAACTGTTGTAACTAGTTCTTCCACTACATCATGTCCTGTTGTCTGCCACTCTATCAGCAGTGATTGAGTGTGCCAAGTCCTGCTACCTTGTGAGGCTCATCATTTCTCCTTTGTAGGACTCCGCTTACCTGCTAATCTTGAAAGTCTGAGGCTGGTTTACTGCTGTTGTGTTTGGTCAGTGTTTTTTAAATCCAGAAATAGTTTTGAGTCAAAAATAAAAAAATTCTCCCCACCACCCCACTCCCAGCACTTCTCTCAGCTTTTACTCATTGTATTAGGAGTGACACTGAAGTAGTGAAATAACCTCTTTCTATGGTAGTACTTTGTAGTCAACCTATAGCTATGGCTTCCAAGCATCTCTTTGCCCTCAAACAAACCCCAGAGCTTCATCCTGCTTTAGCACTTACAGCTTCTCTTGACTCCATCTGCAGCTGTGTTAACTGGCCACTTTGAAAAATAAGGTTCTGATGCCTGAGTATTAACTAATCTGACCACTCATCTAAAATGTTCTTCTGTGTTTCCCTAGGTGAAGTCTATTGGAGAGAGGATTATTCTCTATGTTCTGAATCGAATTATCTATCGGAAGCGAGAAATGGAAAGAGACGAGGTCCCTTTTCTCTGTCATGGTAGCAAAGACTATGCTAAGATCATGTGGAAGAAAGGAGAGGCTATCGGGTTCTATTCTGTTAAACCTACAGGTAAAACACTTGTGTGGTGGGATTTAGGGGGACAAAGGGTAACAGAGATAGGGAGCTTATGCGGATAGAGAGCAGCATGGCTGAGAAGGGAGCTGGGGGTTCTGGTTGCTAGCAAGCTGAATATGAGCCAGCAGTGTGCTCTGGAAGCCATGAGGGTCAACTGTGTCCTGGGGTGCATCAAGCACAGCGTGGCCAGCTGGTCAAGGGAGGTGATTGTCCTGCTCTACTCCGCACTGGTGCAGCCTCACCTTGAGTACTGTGTGCAGTTTTGGGCTCCACAGTTCAGAAGGGACATCAGACTGCTGGAGCAAGTCCAGAGGAGGGCCACGAGGATGGTGAATGACCTGGAAGGAATAACTTTTATGGGGTGTGGCTGAGATCACTTGGATTATTCAGGCTGGAGAAGAGGAAACTGGGGGGTGACCTCATTGTAGCCTATGGCTTCCATATGAGGGGAATCATAGAGTCTTTATGGTTGGAAGGGACCTCCAGGATCATCAAGTCCAGCCTCTATCCCATCATATTCCTAGCCATTAGACCATTAGACCATGGCCTCAAGTGCCTCATCAACCCATTTTTTGAACACCCCCAGGGACAGTGACTCCTCCACCTCCCTGGGCAGCCCATTCCAGTGCTTAACCACCCTCTCAGTAAAGAACTTCTTCCTAATATCCAACCTAAACTTCCCCTGATGGAACTTGAGGCCATTTCCTCTCGTCCTGTCGTTAGCAATTCAGGAGAAGAGACCAACACCAGCCTCACTACAACCTCCTTTTAGGTAGTTGTAGAGGGAAGAGAAGGGACACGTACTGATCTCTTCATTCCTGTGACCAATGATAGGCCTCTGGGTAACAGCAGGAAGCTGAATCAGGAGAGGTTTGGGTTAGATATCAGGAAAAGGTTTTTCACCCAGAGGGTGGTTGAGCACTGGAACAGACTCCCCAGGGCAGTGGTCACAGCACCAAGCCTGCCTGAGCTCAAGAAGCATTTGGACGATGCTTTTGGGCACATGGTGTGACTCTTGGGACATCCTACACAGGGACAGGAGTTGGACTCAGTGATCCTGGAGGGTCCCTTTCAACCCCACATGTTCTATGATTCTATGATTCTTATTTGAAGAATATTGTATTTAGTAGACCTTACAAGGCTTGCTGGCCTAATGAGTTGGTGTCTTCCTGAAATCATAAGAGGCCAGATTGCAGTTAAATTTCTAGCTTGAGTGCTTATGTGCTTTAGCAATGTAAGAAAGTTCTTAGATTTCTTCATATTCTACAAAATATATTTAAAACTGTATAAATGAGGTACACCCAAAGGCTTTTTTTTTTCTGAAGAACAATTGTTTATGGTTGGATTGGTCTGGATTTTTGTGTTGGGTTATTTGGGTTTTTTTTGACTTAACTCCAGAATGCAGAAATCCTTTTGTCTGAAATGATTGTAGAATCAGATGTCATTATGACCTAAACATTTTATAACATCACAGTGTAGAAACTTTGGTCACAGGCATAAGATTCAGTTACACCTGGTGATAACAAAAAGAGATTCTCTTTCCTTCCACACATGTGTTCCCTCAGAGATTACAGATGAGCTGGCAGATTTATGTTATTGATATGTACTTTTTTCTGTTTTTCTAAAACATCATGATTTCCATTTAGTTGTGCTGGAATTAATTGTGTTTTTCATTTTTTGCTGAATAAAATCTAGTGTTTGGATAGGCTGTTCAGCACATTGATAGCACTTTGTAGGATATCAGTATTTGGATCAAGGAGAAACAGTCTGGCATTTGTTTCATCTCTAGGAAGGGTTGACTAATTCAGCATTAATGGTGGTACTGCAGGCTTGCTGGAGACTCCCCCCTTCTAGCATACATACATACCTTTGCAAACTGTTAAAACAGTAAACCGTCTGGGTCACTGACCTGTTCTTGTCTGGCAATCAAGATAAGAAAGCAACCAGTGAACTTGTTCTGATTGTCTTTTATCATCTTTCTGTGTTGTTTTTTCTTTTTTAAAGAAATTATGCACTGCATAATTCATACAAGTCTCAGTATTATTTTTAATGTCAAAACTGCTGTAGTGTGATGGTCACAAAGTAGTTTTTATATTACAATGATTTTTGTTGTGACCTTATAATGCTGGAAATCAGAGTAGTGATTCTATTTTTAGTCCAGAATGGGGATGCTTCTTTATGTGGCGCTGAAGTTTTGCTGTACTTATACTCACTTGTTACATTTCTCATGCTGCCCTCCCATATATTTACCCTTACTTAGCAAACACTGAAGGCTAATCTTTTTCTAGGCGTTATCAATATTTCACCCATACTTGATTGTGTACTGTAGTCTCCAAGTTGAGTAGTCTATGTGGACAGTGACAGCTCTGGAAACAGATGATTGGGAAAGAGTAACTTATATCCCAAAGGGTACCCAAGTAACGTAACCTCTCTGCCAATGTTTTCCTTGCCTGAAAAATGAAGAAAAATACATTCATTGGTCTCAAAAATACAAGGTTGCAAAGACTGACTATGTTGTATAGACAACTGCATGCTTCTCTTTCTCCCTGTTAGAGGAAGGGGCATTGTTTCATGATAGTTTGCATTGACTCACAAAATGAGGGCCTGAAAATGGATTGGATAGTTGACGGGCTAACTTGATGCCATATAATGGCATTCGTTTGTTACCGCTAAGGCAATAGCTACCCTTTGAATCCTCTGATACTGAAGTACCTAGGTGCTGTGACAATCTGTTTCATCTTTGTTTAATTATGGATGGATTCCAATGGAAAGTGTCCTAGAATTTTTTGTGGCTTCATCTAAAAAATTGGGATTATTATTTCAGTCTTTAAACAATAGCTGAATGGTAGTCTTCATATTCATCCTGAGGAGTGATGTAATTTTCATAAAAATGCAATTCAAGAACTTTATTGTCTCCTTTTCCCTCCTCCCTCTTTCAGCTTCATTTTTAGTATAGTCTTCCTGTGGAATTGTATAGTGGGATTTCAAAGTGAGTCCTTTCCTCTCTATCTTTGCTATTCTTTTCTGGTACTACAAACTTTCATAACATACTAATCTGTTGATATATCTTAATATTATGAAGCTTGCCCAAAGAGCCAATAAATGGTTGATAGCAATTATTATTTTTAATTAACATTATTAATTATTTTTATAACTGTATTATTTACAATTATATAGTTTTATGTAGTTTTTGTAAATTATGTCTCTATTTGAATAAGCTAAAACCCATGCTGCAGCACGTCAGTGCTGAAGTACTGATGGATGTTTTCCCCCTGCTATTTCAGGAAGCATTTGTGCCTCTTACTGTGATCAGAAATACAGGCTGCCAGTACTAGACACAATGTTTGTGAGACAAGCACATCGTGAGAGAGACTCTGGGCTAATCATTTTGGAAGACTATGTGGATTCTTTTATGGACGAGTGTCTTGGCTTGCGATACCCACTGTCACCCTTTGTGTACACAGGCAAGCTCTTTAATTTATTCTTCTGTTCTTTTTTGTGCTTTCTTTACATGGCCAAATGAATGCTGACACTCAAGCTCCATGTTTGTGGCTGCAACCTCAGTTTTTGTATTAAAAATCCTGCTCTCTTGTGAAGGTTAAAATTGCTGATTAATTTAAGATGGCGAAGTAGTTCCTGATCAGATTTTTAATTCTCTACATGAGATTAGATTATTGGATCTCTCTTGGCTTTCTGCTACTGTGAAGTTTACAGCTGTATTCCCCTCAAACCTCCAGAATGGACTGAGGTGTTTCTGTGTAAGATCTAATGTATCTTCTTTGTAGCACTTTTTTCATGCTTACTCCTAAGCCTCACAAGGTAATTTAATTCATGTTTTCTTAGAACTTCTGGTCAAATGGACATACTAGGCTGTGTTTTAGGTTGGGCTTAAGAAAGTACTGTTCTAATGTACAAGGAAAACACATATGGCTCTTCCATTAGCATCCCAAGAGGATTATGTCATCTCAGAAATGATAGGCGTTCTGGAAGTGATGTTGCTTGGGGCCATGTTCAGGCAAGAAGCATGTGCTAGGTTTCTTTCTATGAACCTACAGGCTGCCCAGAGAGGTTGTGGAGTCTCCTTCGCTGGAGACATTCAAAATCCGCCTGGATGCGTTCCTGTGTGATGTACTCTAGGTGACCCTGCTCTGGCAGGGGGCTTGGACTAGATGATCTTTTCAGGTCCCTTCCAACCCCTAGGATTCTGTGATTCTGTGAACGTTTTCATCAGGCCTTCTTAGCCACTGGAAATTTCCTGCTTTTCCAAGTACCACTGTCTGTTGTTGGATTTGACTTTACCTTGTTTATTAGGCTTCAACCTGCAAACTGTCTTGAGCAGAATTTAATGACTAATCCATTTCCCTGATCAATGAATGATACAACAGGGGTCTTATCCTCTGAGATTATGCATCAGTAGTGACTCAGGTGAAAAACGGTAGTATTACAGAATGATGTCAAAGCATATCTCTCCACATTGATGTTTAGTATGCGTATTGGGAGAAAAGAGGTGGAGGAGCAGCAGAGAAGAAAATATTCCAGAAGTGAACAGTGATTGTATGATAAACTATGCAATGTTAACGTGTTCGCAT
Source organism: Aegotheles bennettii (assembly GCA_013398125.1). NCBI lineage: Eukaryota > Metazoa > Chordata > Aves > Caprimulgiformes > Aegothelidae > Aegotheles > Aegotheles bennettii. The sequence goes on along the minus strand of VZRW01002021.1, from coordinate 60,286 downwards.
TCTCAAAGGGTGTTTTTCATGAGTGCCTATAATAACATGGAGTGACATAAATCATTTCACTGTATCCTCTGCCTAAAAGCCCTTCCATCCTGGGCTGGGTCTTGTGATTGGCGGGGACAGTGACCAGTGAAGTTGTAAAACTGAAGTGGATGCTTAGAGAAGAGGAAAATCCCATCAGTCTTTGTTTGCCGTTTAAGATAATAATAGAATGTGTTTAAACTTGAAGAAAAGACTTGTGGAGAAGGATGAGTATGGTAAAGCAATATTATGTTTACTTCATACTTGACTGTTTTGTTGAGCAGTTCTTTCTGTGGTCGTTTATGTGTTTGATGGAAGATTGCAAAATCAGTTTGTTTCCAGATGAACTTTAAAAACTGAGATACAGCTGAGTGTATGATATATATAACATAGTGTTTTTTCTTACGTTTGTTCAGCTTGTAAGCAATATCTTGAGAAGTACCCTGGGGATGATTTGCTTTTTTGGCAAGTGGAGGGAGCAGGATGTTGGTTCCAGAGAACATCTGTTACATCTATAATACAAAGAGAGAACCTCAGAATTGCAGGTATGGATGCTTTGTTTTGTTGTTTTCTGACACTTTGTTGTCCTTCTAGAGTATTTGTTCAGTTTTTACAGTGACTTCTGTGAACATGGCCTATTGAAACCAGCAGAAAGATTTTTATTTGTCCTGAGATCTGCGAGATCATATTTGGAATGCTTAATTGTTTTATAAATGTACTATAATTTTTCATTTTCCTATTTCCTCTTTTAAATTTTAACGCCAGAGGCCTCACAGAAAGAAAAAGAGAGTTGTCAAGCAGAGGGTCAGTTACAGCAGTCTGCAGCAGTATCTGAAGCAAGAGAACAGAAATCTGAGCTAGAACTACAGCAGAATGTAGGTATACAGTCGATTATCCATATGTTAAAAAGGCTTGAGAGCTTTCAAGTTTACTCTTATAATGTATTTTGTCCTATTCTTCTGACTTTAATTACTTGTTCTTTATGTTTAGTAAATATTTTTATTTCTACAAAAGAATACCTTTCTCAACTTAAGAAATAAAGGATTTAAACAGATTAGTATGCCAAATCAACTGTACGTTATGCTTGTTTGATATTGCTATTTCAAGTTCTCAAAGAGCAGTCCTGGGTTATGAAGAGAGCTTGTACTTTCTGTATCTCTTCACTTTTAAGTGACAACCAGTCTGACAGAACCCATATCTTTTACCAGAAAGTGATACCTTTTTTGTTGATTGCTTTGTTACTAAAAAACAAAAGTAGCAATGTTTTTAGTCTCTAAATGATGAGAAACAACAATTCTTAGTTGTTTTTTATTTGTAACAGTGTCTTGAGCATCGTCAGTGAGTTCTGGATTCAGATTCCAATAATGATCATATCAGCAAAATTACCGAAAATGTATATTTTGGTTGTAGAGCTATATGGACATACTTGAACAAGATAGCAGAGAGGTAGTAGTTTCTATGACTTTTGTTGCTGTGAGTTAAGAGCTCAAGCCCTGCCTCTTGCCTTCCTCCAGAAGAGGAAGGTGATAGATGTGTGATGTATTCTAGGTGACCCTGCTCTGGCAGGGGGGTTGGACTAGATGATCTTTCAAGGTCCCTTCCAACCCCTAGGATTCTGTGATAGATACCAAAGGGCTCCATCTCCTCACAGCTTAGTAGAATTGCTGGAAGCTCTCTTCTTGGCACTTGCACTATCTATAAGCAGTTCTGTAATGCTTTGAAAACTATTGGACCACTAAACAAAATAAAATACCCCACCTCCCCCCAAACCAGGAAAAAACATTCTCCAATTTTTATTTTCACCTTTCACTTAGTGCTCCCTATTTTCTATGTTTTGATGCTAGAATAATTTGTCATTAGCCTACAATTTTTTATGTATTTAAAACTCACTTGTAACTGTTTCAATCAGCAGAATGTAGATATGGCTGCTTTTTACTGGCCTTCTTGGCTAGTGCTGGAGGTGAAGCTAGAAAGGCAACAGAACACCTGGATGCTAGTTATTGACAGTTCTACATTACTTTCAGCAGCTAAGAAAGCAATATGCTTAACTTTATTTTAGTGGGTACAGCTTGTACCCACTTAAGTGCTTGAGCATGGAGTCCTCAGTTAACTTGCAGAAAAGATGGAAATACTGGGATGGTGGGACAGAATGGAGTCCAGAATAGCTGCAGAGAGAGGAAACTCTGACATAAGCAGCCTCTTGTGCTGACTGTGTGTACAACCTGCATTACTGCTATTCAGCAGTAAGTACTGCTATTAAGCATTAAGTTCTGTTTTTTCTTGTCTGATCTCTTTTTTCATGGGCTGACATATTCTGTTGCATGCCATGGTAACATAAGGCTATAAAATAGAATACAAATATAAAGCCAAAACTTCCCTGTTAAATTTTGTCAGCTACTGTAGTGTAAGTCCCTTGTGTTTAAACATAAAGGGGAAACAAAAAAAGACTTCTAGCATTTGTTTTTGTGGACACCTGTTGTAAACATAGTAGTGTTACTTATAATGGCAGCTTACTGTCAAGTCTTATCTTCTATGCTGAGGGCAGAAGTAAAATGCAAAAAAAAAATAATATTCATCCTTGTAATAAAGATAATTAAAAAAATCTATTGAGAGATAAGATACATACCCCTAAGCATCGTAAATTAAGAATGGGTGTAGCTGCTTTCATTACAATGAAAGAGTGCTTTAGAAAGATGCAGCCGCAGATAGGGAGTTGAGGGTATTTCAGTCAATTCCGAGGTTTTTGGAATAACACTAGCTTTGCTTTTGCTTCACAGGCTGACTCTCAAAAAGATAAAGAATCAACAGATGTCCATCCAAGCACATCTCAAGGTAAAAATAAGCTTGATTATCAGTGTTGTGATTACTGTGGATTAATAGGTTAGTAGGCTTTTTTACTGCTTTCAATCTCAGCATATTCATCTGCAAAGTGTGTAAAAATAAGCCTTCCTCTAAGGTACTGAGGCTCAACTCATAAACCTTTTAGAGGGCTTTGGATAAAATTATTGTGAGTGTTGGTAAAGATATGCATGAGTATTCAGAAAAAAAGGTACCACAATGAAATGATGTTTTACTTGCACTCAGTTGCTTTAATCAAATGCTAGTGGGGAAAATTACATGCAGATCTTGCACTGCATTTGTTCGTGTGCGTTTATTTTGTTGTTTGCTTGGTTTTATTTTTGGGTTTTTTTCCCCCTAAGGTCCTAACATAGCTCCTGTTTTCATTCGGACACAAAGCAGTCATTTAAAAAGTCCCAGGACAGGAAAATGTAGGCAGGAGTCTGAACCCAGAACTTCCCAAGGAGATGAGGAAAATGCTCTTCCTGTGCCAGAAAACAGGTACAGGAGCCCGTATTTTATTTGTTTCTGATTTTTGTTGTTTGGGCAGTCACAAACTACATCAGTGTCTCACACTTTGCTACTTTGTATTTCTTCTCCTTTCTTGCTTGATTTTAAAATTACTAAAAATAAAGCCTGATATGAGAGAGAAAATTGATACCTCTCCTGAAGACTGATTGCACCAAAATGTAGTGTCTCTGAAAGTTCAGCAGATAACTGGAAATAACTAAAAAAACAGTAAGGTCTGAGGGTTTTCTATTATGATTGAATCTGCATGAAGGTAAAAACATTTGTATTGATACAGCAGAGTTTCTTGCAATAATATAACTGGACATCCACAATGCTTGTGTGATCTCTGGACTGGTGTTCCTTCCTGACTTCTTGTTATGGTGGTGTATTGTCCCCATATAACGAAAGAGTTATAAGGAGCCACCCATCTTCAAAGTAAAGCCCTTTGTTTAGACAAAGTCTGATTTAAACCCATCATATACAAACTTACATCCTAACAAAAAAGTAACTCCAGTGTAAAGGGTTTTATTCTGTGTAGTAATCGTTTAAATGGGGATGTGAAGAACTGTACTACCTAGGTGCCATAACAATTCATACAAGACAAGGCCTGTATTACTAATTTGCACTGGCTTCCACCCAGAAAGCAGAACTGAGGCTATTTTAGATAAACAAATTGCTCCTTTCTCCCTCTTCCTGCATGTATGTATGCTCATAGGCACACAGTGCTCCTCTCTCCCTGCCCTTGTGTCTCTCTCCCTCTCTCATTCTCTTCCAAAAAAAACCTACTGCAACCTGAAAAACTTGGAAGAGCTGAAGATAACTTGATTGTTTCCTAGGAAATCCCTTAAACTTGTTCCATTAGGTTTCTTTAAACAAAATTTGTTGTTGGTTTTGGGTTTTGTTTTGTTTTTTTTTTTCACATGAAGCTAATGTCTTCAGCTAGATACAGCCTAATTTTTGTGTTTAAATTGCTCTGTGGAACTACAGAGATACAGTCCTGCACTGTCAGTGTGCTGCCCAAAGCTGGTTCAGACAGGCCAAATGGCATGGTTTGACGCTACTGCAGGTTGAGAAATTATATTCTGTTACTGCTAATAACTGGCTATTTGGTGTGTGAGAGGACTAGCCTGTTATTGAACATCAGTATTTGGGGCCTTGCAAAATGAAGTCAATGAGGTGCCACTGCTCCTTTGAACAAGATGTGTAACATGATGTTTGTGAGCAGAGCTAAGGGGAATCCTGATGGCAATGCCTATAGGGTGCCTTCATCTCAGGACAGGCACGTGGGGTAAAACGCTCCAATACTGCCTCTATTATGAGATTGTGAAGCAGGCTCCTGCAAATCTATTGCATGTACTTTTTTTCATCTTTTTTATGTAATATTTCCAGCTCATCTAAGTTTTATCATCTCAAAAATGAGAACTGAATGTTAGTGTTATTACCATCAGTTATATCAGAGCTTCATCTTTAGCTAATTGCTAATTTGATCTCTATCTGACTGAGTCTTGAATCAGTCATAGTTTGTTTATTGCCTTGAATTATTTTCCAGTCACTTTCTTTGTAATGTAATTCAATGATTATACAAACATATTTGCTTTTATAACTCCATAATTTTAGACTTTCTACAGTGAGGGTGGGAGAATTTGCTTCCTTTCTCACCTCTTGGTGGCTTCCAAATATGTAATGTATTACTGCTTTGTAAGTTTAAAAAAATAAATCTAAATTTAAAATAACTTCTGATTTTTATTCCCATAAAATGGAGGTGAGACAGATGTCTTCATTTTGTAATTGCCAAAGCATTTTTTCCTAGTTGGTGTGTTTTTTCCTAATGAGGGTTAGCCTTTTTTAGATGTTATTTAGTTTTCTGAATTCTTATTTTGTATGGCAAGCATGTGATACAGCACTTTATAATTGGTAATGAATGAATTTCCCAGCTCTAAAAGATTCAAATGTAAAAGATTTAAGTATATATCTTAATACCTGCTGCAGGCTGGAACTTCCTGCCCTCAAAACTCAAAGCTCTGAAGACTTGGTAAAAGAACCTGAGGAGAATACTGTTGAGACACATGAGGAAACCTATGTTGAAAATGAGCAGACTGTAACAGACGTAAAGCTACATGTATCACCACCTGAGAAACAGAATGAGAAGGAGGTGAGCTGGGTGTCATAGCAATAGCAGATCAGTTTGGAATACAGCTACACTTTCTGTTAAATATGATCCTTGCTGCCTTGATCCATGTGACTGTCAACTCTTGTTTTCATACTGATGCGTTGTTGAGAAGTGTATCTGAGAAGCTAAGGCTAGCATAGAATTATTTTCAGGGAATAGTCCATTATACTTGTTTTGAATAATACAGTTCATAGGATCTTCAGCAAGGTGAATTTTTAGCTTGTCTACAAACCTAATTTTCTTAATTGATTTCTCCTACTCAAATATTCTGGAGAACTGGAATAAGATCAAGATCTGATCCAGTATCTTTAATTTTTTTTTAAAGTTTACTTGAAATCAATAGCTGGTATGATTCAGTGACTACTGCTGGCTCTTTTTACTTCCCTACTTAATGCTTGCCTGCTTTGATGTTTAAATCCAGCTTTTACCTACAATTTGTTAACGGCTTGAATTTAAATCTGTGAGTACCCACTGTGCCTACTGATGCCTCCAGGGTTTTATGTTCTTACTGATTGATCAGTGAGAAAGTGGATCATACACTATGTTGGGTTCAAGTAATGACTGCAGTATGTATGCTGGTAAGATACACAAAAACTGCTTGGCTGGGCTCCTAACAGTATAAGCTATGGTCAGAAATTTAGTGCAGATGATGACACTGAGCTAATACACACTGGTTAAGTTAACCACTCTGCACTAAGCTCTGCCTTCTTAGTACATGTTTCTAGGTACCCGAGCTACCTGCTTCTCATATTAAGCTGCAAATTTACATCACAGATACACCCACTAGTGTTGGGGAACTATGGCTGGGCATAATCTTGACTTAGAAATCTGATCTTTAGGAAACTCCATCAGAGCCTCTTAATGGTGAGGTAACTGAAGAAACTGGTAAGACCTCACTTGTGACTGAAGAGAAGATAGCAAATCAAGTTCTAAGTGGTGAATCTGATTTGCAGTCTGAGAGTCAAGGAGAGGAACCCTTAACACTGGTTGTTCCGCTAATCCTCGAGTCTTCGCCAAAACCTTCGGAAGACACTGTATCAGAGAAGGTGAGAGAACTGAAAGAAAATGTGAAGTCGCCTTTCCTTCAGAGCATACATATCTTGCCATTTTTTCTTTTGTTAAGTAACAGATAAAAAGTAGACCTTGCTTTCACTGAAAATTCGTGGGAGAAGCAGTTACTAGGCCAGATGGTGTAAATCCATAAACAGAATATATCACTGTTTCTGTTTAATGTGCAGAAGTGCAGCATATATGTGTGTGATACCAAAAAGACAGTTATGTTGCTCCCATTTGCCTTGGTAGTCATGAAACAGCTCTTTCTCACTAAAATATTGGTTAGATATGAATGAAAAGCCACATCACTATGTTGTCTAGTAGTTCTGCCCTGATGAAGTGTACAAGCAATTAATTACTGGTAAAATACCCTTCTAGAATACAGATTTTACTGGATTTTGTTCAAAAGCAGATTGTTATATGCTAGCAAAATTATAATTGTATATGTCTAAAATAAAAAAAAAAATTACCCTGGGATTAATTTTAGACTGTTTTTACTGTACCTAAACAATCCTTTGAATAATTGGAATTTGACAATAGGAGAACAACTCTGGATGTCAAATGCACTTCACAAAAGAGTCTGATTTGTTGACGGTACATGTAGTATTAAACTGCTGAATGCCAAAGTATGCCCTGAGGTTGCTAGGTAGGAGCAGTAGTTGTTCAGTCTCTTGTATCTTCAATTAATTGTCCCTTTGGTTGTTTTGATACCCTTTCCTTCCCCCCAGGTTTTGAATGCAAATGATTCGGAAATGCTGATTGAAGAAAGTACATCAGTAGAGAAGGAGGGCAATGAAGAACAGCAAGACTCTGAAAAGACCACAACTGAAAATGCAGCTGCTTCGGCATCAAAGGAAGAGCCCTTTGACAATGGTCTGCCCAACTCTACGGTAGCTGAAGCAGCAGAAGAATCTTTTTCTGAAAACAGCTTGGAAGATGCAAATGAGGAAGCAGGGCACAACTTGAATCAGAGCTCTTTGACAGTGGTTGAACTCGAGGGTGTTTCTTTTCAGAAGTCTCCTGGACAGGAAGGACAGAAGAACCAGCTGGAGGAGCACTCAGAAGAGTCTGCTGTGCATGCGGATAAGCTCACGCAGACAGGAGGAGAGCGAGCTGCTGACAGCAGCTCTGAGGAAATGGAAATTGAGGTACCCATTGTAGATCGGAGAACCTTACGAAGAAAGGCCAAAGGTTACAAAGGTCCACCCAAGAAAAAAGGAAAGCCAGCTTAAAAATTAAATACTGATTGTTAATTCACCTATTTATAAGAAAGTTATTATTTTGTGTAAAACACTAGGGTGTAACTAAACTATATGGGACAGAGAACATACACGTTTAAGATTCTGGGTTGGACTTCCTCTTGGGATTCATCACCTTTCCTCAAGTTTTCTTGAACTTTTCACCACTAGACATTGAGCTTCATCAGAGTATGAAAGTAAACAGCTAGTCTCCTCCTTTTATAAAGGATACATGCTGAATAAATACAGTTGTGCTAGCAAAGGGAACAATTTGCATATTTGATGTAGCAGTTGTGAAAGAAAAATGCAGTGTGAAATCCTGGCTCTATCAGGGTCCCTTAAATTTCCATAGACTTCCATGAGGCCCAACATCTCTCTAGCGTTTTTTAAATAACTTTGTGTTCTCTACTGTGGGGAGAAGCAGAACAAGAAAAATACTTCCTCGCTTCTTGTTCCCTCCCCATATATTTTCTCAGATGAGATTAAAAGAATGTAAGATTCTTTAATTCTAGGTCTCAGCATACACAAGGTGTAACTCAGTAGATCAAAACAACATAAGCAGCATCTGTCTTTCATGAGAATCACTTGAAACAGCTGAGTCAGTAGAAACACAGTCAGTGCAGTATCTGCCATAGGCGCTCTGATAATGAAGTTCTTTACGTGAAGACTGAGATGCCTACACAGTAAACTATTTGTAGCTTCCAAAGCGAGCATCTCAGTAAGTGTAGTGTTTTCCAGAGTGTACGGAGTGTAAACTCCCATACACATACAGAATCATTTGAACTGCCTTTTTAACTACTTGCATGTGTTGAGTAGGTACTTGATTATTTGTTACATTACAGGAAAAGGGTATGGCAACTCTTGATCTTGTTTTGGTCTGAATGGAAGTGTTGCTTTGTGTTTTCCAAATACTCAGCTGGTGCTGTGGGGTAACTATTAAAATGTTGTGTCTGCCGGGTGTGTGACTTGTGTGAGCACTGGCATTTCAGGTGGTTGTGACATTCATTAGTGTGAATATTAGTGGGTGTTTCAGCAAATGCTTGTTTGCCAAACTTCTATGCCTTTAGGAGTTAACGGGGGATAGCTTGCAAATACTTCTGATTCCCACTTTCTTTTTCTAACTTGGGTGTTATTCCCTGGGATAATACTTTCTCAGTTCACAGCTTTTCTTCAAAGCAGCAACCAAACTTCACTGTATGCAAGCAGAAATAAAAACAGTCTTTTCATGCATGTTTCTCTTCAAAGGTTCTCCTGGCAAACCATATATTTAACTTAATTTATCACACATGCAATAAGTTACTCCTTAGTTTGCTATGTGTTTCTTTCGATAAATGAAGCTCCTCTTGTAATGCGTTAAAAACTCAGAAATAAGAAAGAACAATGGTTCTAAGGACAGGAAGTCACACAACTGTTTGTCCTGCTATATGCCTTCTCTGAGTGAATAGTCTCTCATAGTGTCTCAAAAACAGAGGTATCTAGAAAATGCTGTTCAGGACTTCTGAGTACAAGGCTCACTTTAATAGTTGCAGTGCTGTCTTAACTTTTATCCCTCTATGTAAGAATCTGGCTTTGGATTTTACACTTATACAGTTTAACTGTATTTATAAGATATTTTAACTGTATAAGATACATTCATACTAATTTCTTTCAGCTGAAGAAGTACCATGCTCCTTTTTAATCTGTTAAGGACAGCTTATAATAGTAATCAAAAAAACCCCAAACACTTTTTAAGAAACGTGTATTACCTAAACTGTAGATTCAGAGTGTATGGAATTACTGAGTTAAATCTACATTTCTCATATTATTGCTCATCGCTGTAACTTCCTATCAATGTACATACAGGTACTCCTTATGAACCCCATGACTGATAAAATGTTCAAGATCTTTTGTGATTGTTTGTAAATGTATTCAAGTGAACCTTAAGCATTCTAAAACTAATCAAGCATTTTCTATAAAGCATGTGAGACAAAATTTCTGTTATCTTCTGCAGAGCTTCGCTTGAAGTGCTAAGATTTATTGTGTAAAAAAAAGAGTGGCTAGAAAACAGATTGCATTGGTGGGAGTTTGGGATTTGTGAGGGCTGGTGGCTTGAAGGGTGGTTGTATACAGTATATTGTGACTCCTATTCCATTTTTAGAGCAAGCTTTACTAAAGATTAATCTGCTGAATATTTCAATTGATACAAATGTATCCACTTTGGAAAAAATTAAGGATTCTTTTGCTTACAAAAGTGAGTCCCAGTTGTTTCAGTTACTTCTAGGTTGGATTTTTGATACATATGTTTATTGCTTGTATTGCCTGTGAGGTCAGAAAAGTGTTTGTGAGGAGGTAATGTCATTCATCTGACTTTTACTTCTCATGGCTAAGTTGGAACTGATTTCAATTAGTATCTTTCTTTTAAGACATCTGCATATTAAGTATATAAGTATTATAGCAGGGGTATTAAATTATGTCAGTGCTGGTTTCTACTGAGAGTGATCAGATTTCTGATCTCATTTCAGTGTGTCAGTTTAAGTTGACTTTGAAATAGTTTTAAATTCACATGTTTAAGTACACTCTTGAGTAGATACCTCTGTAAATCTGGGTTACCTGAGACAGTAACTGATGGCCAGACTGTTACATAGATAATGTAGGCAGCTGGGGTTCAATTAACAATTCTGATATTCAGTACAGTCGTGAAAACTAGACAGCGTTATAATTGTTATTGCAGCAGTTCTTTGTACTAAAGGGCACAATTTATTTCTATAAAACTTCTCTGGCATCAGTCATCTTGCAGTAAGTACAGAGTAGCAAAATCAAAATACCGACTTATTTTAAATAATCAGTTTTTTGTTGCTGTACTGATTGTCCCATTGAAACAGTAGTTTAATAGGCTGTACCTTCTGTTGCATTAATGCAAGGGAACACGTCTGACAGCTGTGTTGACTGAAGCGTTCTACCTTGGGAAAACCAGCGTTTTTTAGGCTTGGACGATTTTTTTGTTTTGGCCTGTTAACTGTCTTATTACCATCAAACTCTTACAGAATTTTTAAGATTTTATTGCACCAGCAACCAATGATTAAAACATCAACTTTATACAAGTTTGTACCAAATGCTATTACAATATGCTGTCGAACTACATGTGTACAGTGAAAGCCAGCAGTATTATTTTTGAGCTTTATTTAGTTTAGGAATAGAGTTTAAAGAACATTAATTTGTGACTTCAACCTTGCACTCAAATGGTAAATAGTTTTGTATTTGAATCCAACATTTGTTCAAATGTCTCTGTACTGCTTGCTAATTTTTAATGGGATTTTCTTTGCTCTCCCACATTCTCTTTTGGTCTGTTTTCATTTCATGAAGAATTCTTGTTTGCAACTCATGTTTCATAGCCCTTTACATGAAAATGTATACATGTTGTGTTTCAGAAGTGCTTTTAACTTATTTGAAGTGATGTCTGACCTCGGTTTGGTCCTTCTTTACACCATTTCATTTGTAGATGGCAATAATAAAATTGATCATTTACAATGTCATCAACACCACTAAGTTAAACATAGCAACAAATAGGCCTAAGTTTCAGCTTCTCTGCTTTAAGTGACTATTCTGAAATCTTATTTCCAGGAGTATGCACTTGTAAATTTATTTTCACAAATTTGGTGTTAGATGTTTTCTAAACTAGTGATACCCTGTTTATAAATATTAAGAAAGATGTGTTGCTATTCTAGAGTATTGTACTTAAGTCTTGTTACAGTGTTAGTTTTTCATTTTTCTAGTACTGTCTTGGCTGCTTTTGAAATGTTTTGAAGTAGTAATTAAACTTATATTTTGTGATTATTTTTTTTCTTGGCTTTTAGTATCTGAGTCCGTTCTGCTACATAGGAGGCATATTCTAAAGCGGTTCAGTTTGTTAGAACTAGCTTCATTTTACAATGTCTGCTACCTAGGAGCTTTAAAAGATCAAAGATTATGAAAAATCTTCTATCTATTAAAACAACTCCCTGTACTGAATTAGCTTTTGTAAAAATGAGCTTGTTATAAAAAAAGCTGTAGAACAGGCTGTTCTGAATGTTACAGCATGTATTCTGCTGTTTACATCACCTTGTATAGCTGGTATAAGCTTAGCACTTAACATAGTTTGCTACAGCAAGACAACTAGAAGTGCTGTAGCACACTCCCTACAGTATGGTACATGAAAATGTCGTAAGTGCAGCAATTGAGTTATTCAGCCAACAAGTCATATTTATAGCACAAAATTTAGTAATGTTCTTGAGGCAGCTGTACAAAACTGAAGTGTTCTGTTCATGTGATTTGTTAACATGCAGTAAAGGGTAAAGCAACAAGAACTTAAACAGAGACTTATCCATTTTGACAAAATGCCCTCTCTCCAAGCAGATGACTTACTGGCTTGTGGCCCTCTCTTAGTTTCAAGTCACTCGTCACTACACAAAGAAGTAAAAATCATAGTATGTTCTGAAGTCTGGACTAGGGTGATGTGCTAAACTAACAAAGTAGCCTGTAAGAGGAGAAGACTTTGGTAAAGTTAAAAGTACTGCCTCTATCAGTTAGCATAAGAGATGTTAGAGGACTGGTACAAAAGCATCTAGCTTGACCTCCTGGCCAGAGTTCCAGATCTGGAACATGAACTGATCATGAAGATGACTAAGGGTTTGAAGCATCTGTTATACAAAGAGCTTGAGAGCTGCAATTGTTCAGCCTGGAGAAGAGAAAGCTTGGGACATTTTGCCTTGTGTACAAATACCTAGAAGGGGGGTGGGGTGGGTATAAAGAAGATGGAGCAAGACCCTTTTCAGTGGTGCCCAGTAACAGGATAAGAGGCACTGGGCACAAACTGGAATACAGGAAATTCTATTTAAACATAAAACATTTTAAACTGTAAGAGTGGTCAAACACCTGATCATCTGATGCCCAGAGAGGTGCTGGAGTCTCCATCCTTCTCAAAACCTAACTGGGTGTAGATTCTCAAAACCTAACTGGATGTAGCCCTCAAGACACCTGCTGTAGTTGACTCCAGTTTAGGTAAGAGGCTTGTACTACCCAATCTCAAGAGGTTCCTTCTAACCTTATCTGCTATGTGATTTTATAATCTGCTACTCGGCCTGCTTATTGCACATGTGCCAGCCTCTAGCCATAAACTTCTGTAATGCAAAAAGCCCCAAGGCAATCCTATTCACATTTTAGCTTCTGAAATATGAGTTTTGTTTAAAAGTTTCCTTCTTACAGTGTTGAGGGTTAGAGTGTACTCTCAGGTACTAGAGAAAGCTTGGAGTGAAGTACTGTTAAGATCAGGAGTATAAAATTGTGAATATGTTTATTTATAGTGATAGATTGTGCCAAATTCATTTACCACCAAATTCTTGACTGGAAGATCATAGAATTGCTTCAGTTGGAGAAGACCTTCAAGATCACAGAGTCCAACTATCAACCCAGGACTGCCAAGTCCACTGCTAAACCATGTCCACAAGGGCCACATACAAATGTTTTTTGAACACCTCCAAGGATGGTGATTCCACCACTTCCCTGGGCAGCCTGTTCCAATGGCTGACCACCCTTTCTGTAAAGAAAAGTTTTCCTAATATCCAGCCTCAACTTCCCCTGGTGCAACTTGAGGCCATTCCCTCTTTTCCTATTGCTTGTCACTTGGGGGAGGAGACTAGTCACCCACCTGCCCCAACCAACTGCTAAGTAGTTGTAGAGAGCAATAACATCTCCCCTAAGCCTTCTCTTCTCCAAGTTAAACACCTCCAGTTCCCTCAGGTGCTTCTCGTAAGACCTGTGCTCTAGACCCTTTACTAGCTTTGTTGCTCTTCTCTGGACCCACTCCAGCACCTCAATGTCCTTCTTGTAGTGAGGGGCCCAGAACTGAACACAGGATAGCCTCACCAGTGCCCAG
>VZRW01002021.1:4192-39543 GCA_013398125.1 Aegotheles bennettii | reverse complement strand
CCTCGGGAGCGGGGCGGGTGGGGTGCGGGGGTGTTGGGGTGCTCACGGTGTGCGGGGGTGTTTGTTTGCTCGCTCACGGTGTGCGGCCGTGCCTCGGTGCTGCGTCTTTAAAGCTTCACGACACCATTTTTACCGACCTGACCCCAGTTTAGCCCGCAGAGCAGTGGCCTGGGAAGCAGCGAGCTGTGGAACGGCAGCTCTGTGCCCCGGTGGGTGTCTGTGGAGTGTTGGTGCTCGCAAACATCTGCCCGGTGTGTGCTTGCCTTGGCAGGGAGCGGCTCTAGAGGACGGAGCCAAAATGTTGAGGATTACGAGGAAATTTTTGGTGAGCGCCTCAAAGTCATCAAGTTTGTGCAGTGAGGTAAACTTTTTCCTAAACTTTGATGCTTTCTCTGCGAGCAAAGAAGTACTGGGGTTACTCTGAGTAAACATTTCCTTTCCTTTACAAATCAGTATCCAAACATAATAAATAGTTTCATGTTGGAAATGGATTTCATATAAGTCAGAGTGTGGAGGTTGAATTTGTGACTTTTCTGTAAGCTTTTTAAGTTATCTGTGATTTTGATTACCTTACACTTGTCACTGTTAAACTTATATTATTTACACAAATAATTAGACGTATTTAAAACATTGTGGCTACTGACAACATGCTTTGATGCTGGCATAGGTTTTTACTGGACTTCCCAAATAATATTGTGATTGGACTTGGTTTAAACCTCAGTGCTACCATCCCCATGCCTCAGCTTCCAAGTAGCTGGTGTTCTGAGCTTACATCAGAATCACAGAATGGCCGGGGCTGGAAGGGACCTCTGGAGGTCATCTAGCCCAACCCCCCAACTAAAGCAGGTTCAGCCAGAGCAGGTTGTATATCAATATCTAAGAACAGGATCAGTTCCCATAGATGTGGTTTTTTTTAGTTTAATTTTCTACAACTGGCAAAACCAGCTACACGTAGAATCATAGAATGGTTTGGGTTGGAAGGGACCTTAAAGATCATCTTGTTCCATGGACAGTGACACCTCCCACTGGATAAGGTTGCTCAAAGCCCCACCCAGCTTGGCCTTGAACACTGCAGGGAGGGAGCAAATTATTTATAATTTATAATGACAAATATTCTATATGATTTTTTTTTTCTTTTAAGCATGTATATTTCAGGAAGACAAACACGAGAATCATAAGTGTGACACAGAAAAACTGCAGTTTAAGAAACTACAGTTCTCCACCAGGTATCAGTTTAAATTGTTTTCTTAATACTAAAGATTACTCTAAAGTGGATAAGAATACTTTCTAAATCGTGGGGTTTTTTATTCTTTTGGTCATTATAGAATTTAGTGTATGAAGTGCAAAGAGCAGTTAAAAGGTTCAAGGACTGAAAAGGAGTGACTTGTATTGGTGATCTTTTCTCAGCAGATGTATGGTAGAAAGCCTTTAGAAAACAAGAAAAATAAAAGATGCAGATGTGTAAGAAGTCAGATCAGTTGTGAAGTGTGCTGGAACCCCTGTCCAGCTGCCTTAAGTATTAATTGGTTATCAGGTAGCTAACTGATGATAGCCAGCACGTTGGACAGGGATAGGAAGACAGGAATCTGATTAGATAGAAGTTTTATGTTATCTTTAAGTGTTTTCTTGGCAGATTCAGGATAAAAGAGAGTAAAAAGAATAAGATACTCGGAACACAAAATTTAAGTTAAAAGGAATTTTTGCTGTTTTTTGAGATTGAATGGAAATTGATTGATATAAGGTAGTGTTGGGAGTCAGCGCTGCTTTTTCCATGCTTCCTACACTAAGGTGGACATGGGAAGAAAATATTGGTAACTGGTGGGTAACCAACTATTTTAAAAAAAAAGTTAATGGATTCAGCACTGTGCATCTTATCAAAAGTCTTCAGCCTGCAGCCATGTACCTGAGAAAGTCTTACTGTTAGTTGCTAGTGTTGGTGCAGTCGCTGTTGCTGCGTATTACTGTTCTGTGCTGTCACACGGAAGCAGAGCTTCATTGTGTACACATGGAGATATCGTGACTTAGACAAGCAAGAAATCTCAACCATACTAATGTTGGGGGTTTTGTGGGTTATTTTAGAAACCCGAGGGGAAAAAGGCAGTGTTGGTGTTTTTATCTGGGGTGGTGGGTGCTGGTGAATGTCCAGCCTTGCTTCTCCGAAGATCAGTCTTTCTCCTCATCGAGACGTTAACCTATAAGATGCCTCTTTAATGTCTTGCTGGTTAGATGGGGAATCTGTAGATGGTAAAGAAATGTTGGTTTCAATATTGTTGAATTCTGTTTGGCCTATCAAAGATAAACTAAAGTACTAGGTAAGTGAGTTACTGAAACACAACTTAAATAGCTTGAGCAATTGCATTATGGAACAGTTTCATAAAAATTTAGCTTGGCAGCTTATTTTCCAATTAAGCAGGGTGTGGGAGAAGAAATATCTTTCAAGAAAATACACATTTAAAACTCCTCAGTACCATGTTTTCTCAACCTAGGTCAGATTTCATTTTCTCCCTGAGAGCTATGCTCTCTAGCTTCAGTATTTAAAGGAGAAAGCACTTTCTAAATTTGTAATCTAACAGACACTTCAGATGAATGTCAGCATTGCAATTGTCTTGAACCGTGACATGTTTTGTTATTCCTTCTGCAGAGTAAGACCTTACTGTGCTGATGGTACTTTTCTATGTTGGCTTTTTCCTATTGTTTCTAAATTACAGCTGTTTTGAAGAATTTCTCTTTTTTTTAAGCAAGAGATATTTGTTGAAAATTAAGGGCATAACTTTAGAAATTTGAGGTGTTAGAGATGATGGATTGTCACGAGTTGTGGCTGTTTGTTTTTTTTTCATAAGCTTTTTAGGAGTTTTCTTAAATATATTTAATTTTGTTAAAATACATCATTTCTGTATTGAGATTAGTCTTACAAATTTTTGTTTTGTTCTGTTTGTCTGCAGGAGATGTTAAGTCTCTGCGTTCTGTCATTAATCCTCATATATCCAGGTATGTCGTGCTAGCTTGTTCTCTGAATGTAACTGGCAGTCAGAGCAGTTGATGTGATAAAAAGCAATGGGCTGTTGCTCAGGGAAGCTCCAAATCCATGGTGGTTGCTGGAACTTGAACGAGTGGGAAGTGATGTCTTGGCAACTGGACCACAGCTGTGGGCAGGGCTGCATATTCTGTGCTCATTGAAGCTCTCAGCTGTGGTAGATGAGGGCCTTAGTAATGAGGACAAGGTAGTTAGGGGCTGAGCTGCCAAAGGAGTGGCTTGGAAGACGACTTCTGTCCTGAAGGTGAATTCAGCTGGCATTAGTGGTGGATATCGGGGCTGGTCACAAGCCTGTGCCATGCAGAGCTAGTGAAGATGTTTTGGAAGCTACTGGCGTGGTACTTCAGCAAGGAGGGCTGGGCTGGTCAGAGTTGAGGACAACTTCATGGGAACTTGGATGCTAAATCTGGGGCATATATGCAGTGGATTGTTTCAGGCACCGGGGATTAGGAATAGGGATGGACAAGAGGATGGGGGAACGGCTTCGGTCTGTGGGGAGGGCAGATGGGTGAAGCCAAGCAGTTGCCTGCCCCTTAAGCGAAGCGTGGAAACCTGTCCCAGAACTCCTGAATACTACTGATCTGAGGAAAACGTGCCATTTCAGTACTAACATACTTCCATCATCAGAATGTACCCTGTATCAGCTACGCAAGAGAGGAAGAATGTTATTCATCTGGTATGCTGTTCTCAGTGAATATTAATTGTTTATACAAATAACAGTATCACTGACTAAAAAAATAACCACAGTAAAAACAATGTTTTCACTTTATGCAGAATCCGAAACATTGGCATTATGGCCCACATTGATGCAGGGAAAACTACAACAACAGAGAGAATGCTGTATTATTCTGGATACATAAGAACACTCGGAGGTTAGAAATACTTTTCGTATTTCGGTAGGTTTGATAGGTTTAACAGTATACAATGACAAGCGGTGCAGTTAGAGGTTGCTGGTGGAGTACTTGGTGTTGAAGCCAGTTGTTCCAAAGTTGTGCTGCAATATAGCGACATTTTAATGCGCATTGCATTACTTTCTAAGGTGGTTGTATACTGAGAGATCGTAGGTTCATATTGTCCTTTTAGTGCATTGATTTCTTTTACATTTAATTTAACATTTAATTAGAGGTTCTCCTTGTTTTATTTGTTGCTTTTTGGCCATTTTGGTAAATCTGTTTCTTCAGTTCTCTTTGACCCATAAAGAAATTAGGTTAACAAAAGGTAACAATTTCTTTTGAAGGCCCTAGCATGGAAAAATTCTTTACATCAACAACTCTCACAGAATTCTTCAGGACCGAAAGGGTCACAACAGCCTCCGTTTGTGCTACCTTTTGAATTTAATTCTCTGTTCTCTACTGTGTGTGTGAATGGTATGTGATGTTAGGCTTGTGAAGCTGTTCAGCTTGGTCACCTGCTTGTTTAAAAATGTGGAACTACTTCTCTTTTTTATTAAAAACTTAAAAAAGCAAAATCAAAAACCCAGGCAAAAGCCAACCTCTCACTAGTTTGCTTTGAGTTTTTGTTTTTTAAACGTAAGTTTAGTTTTAACTTAATTACCTTTTAATTACTAAATTTTAAAATGTCAGTCACATTCCATACAATGAGTGCAGCCAGGCTTTATAAAACTGTAGTTTGTTAATGATTTTGGGCTTCACTTTAGTTTTTAAGTTTGTCATGGTGTTACGAGGATTAAGAACAACAAAAAACTTGTTGGAGTTGCTTGTCTTGGCCTTACAGAGCATTTGTTCCATGGCAAAGGGAGCCTAGGTAAATTAGCTGACATTACCGTTTTATGGAAAAGGCTGGGTTTGGTAGCTTATACATACATAAAAGGGACACTATTCCCAAATCCTTCTCAGTATCTGTATCCAAGATAGTCAGCTTTTGAATTGTTTACCTGCCTGACTGCAGTCCTGATTCCTGTTCACAGATGTTGATGATGGGGACACAGTGACAGATTTTATGGTACAGGAGCGAGAACGCGGTATTACCATCCAGTCTGCTGCTGTTACGTTTGACTGGAAGGACTACAGGATCAATCTGATTGACACCCCAGGTACTGTGCTTTAGCAGTACTTGCTTTGTTAGAGGGGAGTAAATCAAGTGGGGTGTCGCAGAACGTAAGTCTTGGTTTTAAATATCATGTGATATTTAATTGCATTTAATTATTGTGATAATTTAATTGTGTGGTTTAATTGCAGCAGTAAAAAGGCCTATACTGAGTTCTGTTCAGCTTTGGCTAATTATTGTTTGCTGATGCCTAATCTAGTTTGTTTAAAGTGAGCTCAGACATTTCCACGCTCAATTGCTCTCAGTTCTGGGATTGCAGTGTGACAGTCTGGTGAGTTTCAAGGGCTGATGGGTATATTTCTCTGCAAATGGAGACAGGGTTGTTTTGACATGATATAAAAAAAAAATAAATTGTAATGACCTGTTCATGTTGCCTGTTTTGAGTTATGATGGTACAAGAGGAAGACTGTTTTTTAGGTCATGTGGACTTTACAGTTGAAGTTGAGCGTTGCTTGAGAGTCCTGGATGGAGCTGTGGCAGTGTTTGATGCGTCAGCTGGTGTTGAGGTAAAAATAAGTGTTAGATTTATTATTTTTTTTGTCTAACGACTTAAATCAGACTGAAATAATAGTAGTGCAGAGGTGTTGCTCTGTATTATCTCTTTTGATGCTTTGATCAAAACTCAGCTTGAGGAAGCTGAGCATTTAATTTCAAGTCCTGTGCTGTACAGAAATTTCCATGGTAATACAGGGCAAGTAAGTGGGTTTCCCAGTCTGGGTTTTTTTGTTGTTTTCTTGCTGTCCTTTACAGGCGTTGACTGAGGTGAATGCTTCTGGCTAGCTCCACCAGTGGAAAAAAATACATATCTGTTCATTACTCATTTTTAGATTTCATATAGAAAATGAGTAATTTTCGGCCAGAATTTCTCCCCCTCTAATAGCCTATTTACCATGCTCTTTGGAGCACAGTGCAGAAAGGGTGGAGGCAGGCTGAAATGTAACTTTATAGCATGAGATATTTGAGTGGTTCAATCCTGTAGAAAAGTTACGTGTTGTGAAATCATGGGACATACCTTTTTCATAGATGAGGGATGAGATAACTCTTGATCAGTGTCAGTCACATTATTTAACTTGCTATTGGAAAGCATTTAGGTACCATCACACCTGAACTGAGTAACAGCCCCCACCCCCAACAACAAAACAATAAAATCCTAAGTCTCCACGTTACTGATTTTTTTCCATATATACCCCCTGTGATGCTTATTTTCTGCCTGTGTCCCTTCCTTGTATGCCCTTACTAAGGGAGGGGGAATGACAAAAGCTGAAAGAAGAGTTGAGACAAAGCTGCTTGTGGTGGTTGTCTGTGCTGCTAGGTACAGGACTTGCACAACACATTCAGCATAGTTCCCTTTTGTACTCGGAACTTGGTCCCTCAGCGGGTTGGAGACTGCATAGCTCAGCAATCGGCACTAATTTTTCTGTTTTGTCTTTTGCTTTAGGCCCAAACTCTGACAGTGTGGAGGCAAGCGGACAAACATCAGATACCACGGATTTGCTTTTTGAATAAGATGGACAAAAACAGGGCAAGGTATGTAGACAGTTACTTTAATAATTGCTAAAAACCTTGTGAGAAAGTATCTAATCAAGTTAATTTTTTTTCTGTTAGCATAAAGCAAGCCAATTATATTGCTGCTTACTGTATATGTCTTTGACTATGCAGATGCATTTTTTTCTGTAATTTTTTGCAGTAAATAAGGAATGGTAAACCTGTTTTACTGTATCATTAAGTTTTGTGTAACTTAGTATCTGTTGTTTTAATATAGTTTTACATATGCTGTTGAGAGTATCAAACAAAAGCTGAAGACAAATCCTTTGCTTTTACAGGTAAGCTTAGAAATTAAATGTTTATTTGCTATCTTTCAAATGAAACTCCATAATGTTTTGCAGCTGTCTAAAATCTCCACTCTATTTGCAGTTGCCTATTGGGGAAGCCAAGACCTTCAGAGGACTGGTTGATGTTGTGACTAAGGAACAAATCATTTGGAAACCTACTTCTGATTTGGATGATGGAAAAAATTTTGAGCAAAAGCCACTGCTAGAGGCTGATGATCCCAACCTGTTCCAAGAAGTCCAGGATGCCAGAAATACCTTAATAGAACAAGTAAAGTTCTAAAGTAAATACAGAATATATTTAAAACTGTTATTTAGAACAGTTATTAAAAGCAGTCTGAAAGGGACCTCTGGAAGTGTCTGGTGCAGTGACCTGCTTAGTGCAGGGCTGACTTCAGTGTTAGATCGGGTGGCTCAGGCCTTGTTTAGTTGTGCTTTCAAGTCTCTCATAGAGGATGGTGACTACAATCTGTCTAGCAGGCCTGTCCCAGAGCTTGGTCATCCTTGTAGGGAAGCATTTATTTTTTTCCAACTGGATTTTATAATGTTGCAACCTGAGACAGTGCTGGTTGTCCTTTGCTTGTGTACCTCTGAGAAGAACCTGGCTGTGTTTTCCCTGAAGCAGGCCCACCACCACCACCATTCAGAGTAGTAAGAGAGCCTTTGCATCCTGCCTCTGCCTCTCCAAGTTAGACAAACCCAACTCTCTGGGCCTCTAGCTGTGCACCAACCACCTTAGTGTTTTTCCACTGGACTTCCCACAGTTTGTCAGTCTCTTTTGCGCTTGGGTAGCCTAAAAGCAGACAGTGTTTTAGATGCAGCTTCACAAATACAGGGTAGAGGATATTAACCACTTGCCCTGATCCATTGGCTGTGCTCTGGCTGGTGCAGCCCGGTATGCAGTTAGCCTTTGCCACTGTAAGGCGACACTGCTGACCCTTGCTCACTTGTCCAGCAGGACCCTCTGATTGACTTCTGCAGAGCTGTTTCTTAGCTAGTTGATTCCACTCTGTGTCAACACATGGATTTGTTCTGTCCCAGGTGCAAGATTCTGCATTTGTCCTTATTAAACCAATTTCACATTTTCTTCACTTCCTTCCCGTTTGTCAGAGATGCTTAATGCACATCGGAAACTTTAATATGTGATGGCAAAGTATGCTAAGTATGGAGAGCTGGACTCCTTAGCTGAACAATATGTGGGTAGAATTGAAAATACTCCCTGCTTTTTAAATAGGGAGCTGAAGAAAGCAGGCACTGAATTTAGCACTCAGTTGGCTAACATGGCATCTTGAACTGTCTTAGATGCCAGAAGATACTTGGAACATTCACACAAGGCCTGGCAGGATTCACACAAGGCCTGCGGAATATCCATACCCTTCTGGAGTGGCAGCTATAAGCTGGTTAGGATGCTGCAGGCGGGTAAAAATAGCACTAAATACAGTGTTAGGTGTAGCTGAATCCCACCATTAATCTTGTTCCAGATCCATCCCAAAAGTCCATGGGGGAGATGAGAAAAAAGCAGTGTAAGTATTTAACATGGATTGTCATACTGTGAAGCTAAGAAAGGTAGTAGAAACTTACCTACTTGGTACCAGGTTTTGCACAGTTGGCAGTTTAGAAGGGGTGAAGAATGGAAGAATTAGTGGAAGTAAAGGAAAGGAAGTAAAGGAAAAACTGCCTATTGAGCAGTGCAGAAGATTTGAAGTAGTTCGTCCAGAGTGTTTTTCTTCTCCCCTCGTCTGGCAGTTTACAGTTGCACGTTATTTTGTGTAATTTATATAATGGTACTGGAAGATTTGGTTGTACTTGAGAGACTCTAAGCAAATCTTTTCTCCTAGTAAGGTTTTTTTATTACATTCTATTTGTTTATTTACAACTTAGAAGTGTAGTAGTGATTACATTTGAGTGCATGCTTTTAAAAGCAAAACTGTGGGATGTTAACAACTCTGTTTACCTCAGATATCTATCCGTTTTGCTGGAAGGGCTGCCCTCCATACAACTTTGAGTAACACTGTGCACGTGCATAAACAGATGATACTAGGCCGTCAGTTTGCTTTAAAACATCAGAATATGAGGGATCCGTTTTATATTGTTCTGAGTTCAGTAAAACACATACACAAACTGGTTTTCAAAAGTTCCAGGCCTTAAATGGGGGTGTTATTACTCAGCCTCTTATCTTAAGAAATGTGTTGTCAGATAGGAAGCTTTGTAAGAACAGCATTGTGGTTTTTTCCATTGATTTCTGGGCCCTTCCTGCTTCAGGAAGGGGTGGACTGGTAGCGTGATAACTGAGATAACCTTGTGTTGGTAAAATACTTCTTTTAACATGGTTTCAATCATATTATTGCTCCTTATCAGAAACACTGTAAAGTTTATTAGCTAGAATACCAGCCATCTTGCACACTTTGCTTTCACTTAATTAAACGAATGCTTTCCTTTATCTCTCATGTTTTAGTTATTAGTTTGATTAGACTTCTGATTGCTTATTCATTTCAGTATTTGGTCAACTGCTGTGGTAGCCACTAGAGGGGGCAAAGTGCCTTCGTGCACTGAGGTTCTCCTCTGCCTGTGACAATACAAGACCTGGGTTTAAACAGAGATGAGGTTTAAAGAGTAGTTAATTTATTTGTCAACCTAAGTGGTACAGTTTGAAAACACAGATGAGCTCTTGGACCTACAAGCCTTTGACATGGAGAAGGTCAAAATGTCCTGAGGGCTTGTCTGGTTTTTCCAGCTGTATATTTGTTGTGTCACAAGGGTTGCTTGCTGCTTACTTCAGACTTCGCCTTTTTGCGGATCTGAAATACGTTCAGCTGTACACTTCATGGCTGTCACTGTGGCTGCAGGTTTTTTCAGTTTCAGGGAGAAGTACAAGCATTCTCTCTCCCACTGATGTTTTGCCTGGCAGCAGCTTTATAAGTTGATTTTTATTTTTTTCCCCATCCTTTCTTGAAACCTTCATTTCCATAATTTTCTGTAGTTTGAGTTTACGAGTTCTGATGTCTTTAAAGGCTGTGTTCCTGCTCTGTATTGCTATGTATCCTAAATAACTGAGATTTGTGAATTGTCTGTGAAACTATATGCCAAGTAATGAAGAACTATTCTGTTGAAGGTTGCAGATCTGGATGATGAATTTGCTGAACTGGTTCTAGGAGAACATAGCGAAAATTTTGACTTAATACCATCTGACAAGGTAATTTTTACTTTTTATAAACAAGTTTTTACTAGCTGTTACTCTGAAGAACTGGGTTTTTATTCCTTATGGCGCATGCAGATAATGATTTTGCAGAGGTGCATTTTTTGTCAACAAAAATCACTCAGCTTTTATAGTGAATATACGGTACTGTGTATTTAGGGCAAAGTATATTCAAGCTTAGTATGAGTTTTATACAATAATGGACTATGATCCTCAGACATGCTAGGCACAATTTAAAAAGTAGCGTACCTTTGTTCAGGAAGGTGGATATTTTGAAGGTTAGGCTGCTGTGAAAGAGTTTAGGGGAAGGTGAATGGAATTTCCAGGTGGACTCAGTGCAGTTCGTGTCCAAGCTGCTGCCGACAAAAGTAGCATCTCAGCCGCTGTGAATTGGTTGCATCTTCAGACACTGCATGTTGAAAGTGGTGAAGTACAACATTCTGAATTAAAAGGACTGTTGGAAGAAGGACAGCTGCAGATCTGGATGAAATATTTAGAAACCTTAAAAGCAGCATCTTCTGTTTTAGCATCTAAACATTTGAGTTTATGGTTCGGGGCTCATTAAAAGCAGTGAAAGGAGTTTGGATGAGTGATGTTATGTTTGCAAACATACTTTTTAACTTTTGGGGATTTGTTAGCAATATCTGATAGCTGGAACGCAATTTAAGGCTAAATTGTGGTTCATGTGTTTACAGAAAGTAATTCTGTTTTGCAGTTGCAGTCTGCAATCCGCAGAGTCACGCTAGCTCAGAAAGCGGTGCCCGTCCTCTGTGGCAGTGCACTGAAGAACAAAGGAGTGCAGCCGTTGCTGGATGCTATCACTATGTACTTGCCTGCACCTAATGAGCGTTCATATGAGTTTCTGTAAGTACAAGGGAAAAGCAGGGTCAAGAAAAATAAGTAGGAAAACATAAAAGGAGGAAATGAAAAATATTAACAAAGCATTCATATCTTTAAAAATGTTTACTGGTTTTAGGTATTAAGTAACAGCAAAGATGTGCGGATATAAAAATACACTTAGGTACTGAGCCTGCTTTGGTCAGTGCTGCTGGGATTGTATGTGTTTATCTCCTGTTGTCAGACTTGCACTTCAGAATTCCAAAGTCTATTTTTAGTCTGAGGATATTGCCATTTCACAAAATTGAGGTCTAGGGATTATCTTGAGTATTGGCCAAGTCACATGACATCTTACATACCCTACTGGAGCTGGAACTGCTTAGGTTAATACTTTTTTAGAAAAAAATCTTCCTATATTAATATTACAATAGGAAACATATTGCTTCTTAAATGAGTGGAAATTTCGGTAAATGTGAGTTTGAGTGGCTTACTACTACAAGTATGCTTTCTGTTTTGCAGACAATGGTACAAGGATGACCTGTGTGCCCTAGCGTTTAAAGTTCTTCATGATAAATGTCGTGGACCGCTTGTTTTCATTCGTGTTTACTCGGGTTCACTGAAACCTCAATCAGCTGTATATAATATTAACAAAAGCTGCACGTGAGTAAGATGCAGGTGTGGTGTAGCGCGGCATTGGGATGTCTGTTGAAGTCCTGAGTAATACAAGAATATCATTTTCAGGGAGAGAATGAGCCGGTTGCTCCTGCCTTTTGCGGATCAGCAAATCGAAATACCATCGCTAATGCCTGGCAACATTGCCCTCACTGTTGGGTTGAAACAGGTAATGGAAAATACTGAATCTGTAAGGAACTTGTTTCACCAGAGTGCTTTCTACTTCTGTGGTACTGTATCTCAGATATGTTCTTGATTATTGTGACATATGTAAACTTGCTTTGTTTGAAGTACCTGTACACGTACTTCCCCCTAAAAGGGAATATTACAATGTACAAACGTCAGTAATTGACCTGCGAGATGCAGTGCTGATTACATGGAAAGGACTGAAAATTGAAGGTGTATTTTAGTAGGGTTCTGAGCTTGTATTTGTATTGTAGCTCTTAAAATACAATGTAATGCCATGGAGAGACCTGTGGGGAAGGAGAGTGGTGTTCCAAATAAGTTGTGCAAAAGCAACAGTTCAGCTTAAGCGCAATTAAGTTTGTTTCATGCTTGCTTCTATTAGTTTACTAATTCAGTGTTTTAATACCAAGGCTGGTTGTTCTCAGGATACCCAGGTCCCAGAGCTGGAAATTAGAGGTGGGGAGCAAAATGAAGCCCCCACAATTCAGGAGGAATTGGTTAGTGATCTGCTTTACTAATTAGCCACCCACAAGTCTATGGGTCCTAAGGGGATTCACCCCAGAGTAATGAGAGAGCTGGCAAAAGAACTTGCCAGCCACTTTCAATCATTTACCAACAGTCCTGGTTAACTGGAGGAGTTCCAGCTGACTGAAAATTGCCAAATGTAATGCCCATCTACAAGGGTCAGAAGGATGATCCAGGAAGTTACAGGTCTGTCAGCCTTACATTGGTTCCAGGGAAGGTGATGGAGCAGATAATCCAGAGTGCCATCATATGGCACCTGCAGGATCAGACCCAGCCAAAATGGGTTTATGAAAGGAAGGTCCTGTTTGACCTGATCTTCTGTGACAAGGTGACCTGCCTGGTAGATGGGGGAAAGCTTGTAGGTGTTATCTACCTAGATTTTAGTAAGGAGTTTGATACCATGCCTCATAGCATTCTTCTAAAAACAATGGCTGCTCATGGGTTGGACAGACACACTCTTCAATGGGTCAAACGTTGGTTGGGTGACTGGGCCCAGAGTGCTGTGGTGAATGGGGCTAAATCCAGTTGGCAGCTGGTTACAAGTGGTGTTCCTCAGGGCTCAGTTTTAGGGCCAGCCCTGGTTAATATCTTTATTGACGATCTGGATGAGGGGATTGAGTGCACCCTCAGTAAATTTGCAGAGGACACTGAGTTGGGGGGGAGTATTGATCTGCTGGAGGGTAGCAAGGTTCTACAGAGAGACCTTGACAGGCTCAATCAGTGGGCTGAGGACGACAACTGTATGAGATTTAATAAGGAAAAATGTCAGGTTCTGCACTTAGGTCACAACAACCCCATGCATTGCTACAGGCCTGGGGAAGAGTGGCTGGAAAGCTGCTCAGCAGAAAAGGGCTTGGGGGTGCTTGGTGACAGCTGGCTGGATTTGAGCCAGCAGTGTGCCCAGGTGGCCAAGAAGGTCAATGCCATCTTAGTTTGTTTCAAGAACAGTGTGGCCAGCAGGACCAGGGCAGTGATTGTCCCAGTGTACTCGGCACTGGTGAGGCTGCACCTTGAGTGCTGTGTTCAGTTCTGGGCCCCTCACTTCAAAAAAGACATCAAGGTTCTGAAGCATGTCCAGAAAAGGGCAACGAGGCTCATTAAGGGTTTGGAAAATGTGTATTATGAGGAAAAGCTGAGGGAGCTGGATTTGTTTAGCCTGGAGGAGGCTTAGGGAAGACTTTATTGCTCTCCACAACTACCTGAAAGGGGGTTGTAGTGAGGCGGGGGCTGCTCTCTTCTGCCAAGCCTACAGTGAGAGGATGAGGGGAAATGGTTTTAAGTTACAACAGGGGACATTCAGATTAGATACTAGAAAATACTTCTTCACCATTAGGGTGATCAGACATTGGAGCAAGTTGCCTAGGGAGGTGGTGGAGTCGCCATCCCTGAAGGTATTTAAGTGGTGCCTGGATGAGGCACTGAGTGATATGGTTTAGGGTGTTACGGGTTATTATGGTGGTGCTGGGTAGACAGTTGGACTGGATGATCTTGAAGGTCTCTTCTAACCATAACGATTCTGTGATTTTCTGAACAGGCTGCATAGGTCTCATTTGCACAGATTTTCTAAAATGTAACCAACTTTGGCATGCATAAGCAAATTTTAATTTACCAATACTGTTCTTTGTGACTTTGTATCTTGGCTGGTAAGTTAGATTTAAATGCAGTGAACTAGACAAAGAAATGTTAGTCTGAGCACAATTTTACTTTTCCTGATAATTTTAGTTGAAGAGAGGAGTTACAGCACCTGTGTATAAATAACTAAATAAGTGAAGTTTAGCATAAGTGGTTATGAGGAAGAGAAATGGTCAGGGTTTGCGGGTTTGGTTGTTGTTTCACTGTTTCTTTTTTTTTTTTTTCACATTCCTTCCTGTCTCCCTCCTGTGTCTTGTGGGTCACTGGGTGTTGATCCGTAGAGTGCCACTGGAGATACCATAGTGTCATCAAAGGCTTCAGCAGTAGCTGCAGCACGCCGAGCTGGAAGAGATGCTGGGGGAGAGAAGAGGTCTACCAGTGACGTAGAGAGCCTTCTGCTGGCAGGTGTTGAGATCCCTGACCCTGTCTTCTTCTGTACAATAGAACCTCCTTCAATGGCCAAACAACAAGGTACAATGTATCTGCCTAAGAATATGATATGATATTCTACAAATGACATACTAAAGCACAAGCATATTCTCATATGTAAAGAAGAGTGCTTGTCCCCCAGCCATGCACACCTGGTTGACATGAGTGAGTTGCACAAATTTATCAATCAGTGATCTAATAATGCCCTTTTTGATTTTGCACAGATAATGTATTTTAGATCGTGGTTGTCAGTATCCTTTGCTATTACTATGTCAAGCAGTACTAGTACTTTTCTAGTTTTCGTGTCTTAAAAAAGTAGTTCTTCTTCATTTTGAAAGAAGAGATGGAGCCACTCTCATTGCCCACTGTCATCCTTAGTTTTGCTGTGGTCACGCTGGTGTGCTGTACGTAGTGTCCTGAGTACAAATAGCCTTGAAATGTGTTTTTCAGTCAATACTTGTGGTTTTACTCTATTGTGTAAAGTCTTCACTTATCAAGATTTCTGTATGTATAGTTAGGGTTCACTCTGCAGTGTAACCTGTAATCCTATTGCCTTTCCCAAGAGTCTGTACTAGAGAAGCTGGTTATTTGACTCCTTTTGGAAATACATACTTCAAACTCTGTATCTTCACTCTCCAGAGTGAAGAGGAGGAAGGATAAGTAGCAGTGTAGTGTGATGGAATGGAGCAAGGTAGAATGCAGATTTGGGCAACATGTCTGCAGGCTGAGCTACTGGGTTTTAAGGTGTTTCTGGGGTTTTTTTGGCTTTGGATGTTTTGTTTTGTGGGTTGGTTTTTTTTTTGCTGTTTGGTTTTGGGTTGTTTTTTTTCCAAAGACTCTAAGAAGGATAAATGCAGTCTCAGCTGTGAGTTTATCATTCTGTACCTGCTTTCAACTGCTTTCCCCAGCTGTTAAGATAATGGGGAATCAGAAAAAAATAATTTGCATTTGAACCTTTTCATGTTGAACTCCTCTTGAAATATTTAGGCAAGTCATATAAATGTTAGTTAACAATTTTTTCTTATCTGTAAAAAGGGAGCAGTACTTTTTACTGACTCGATGAAGCACTTACAGGTCTCATTCTATCTTCATACAAGCACAAAATATCACTCAGAAACTGTTACTTTTAATAATTAAATAAGCACTCTGTAGCATTTATTTGTTGGAGAGAATCAGAAGTTTCAAGTTGCTTCTAATTTGAGTTGTTTGCCAAAGTCTGTGCTTCTCTAGGGTCCTTTTCATTCCTCCTGAGACTAAGATTTGATGTTATGAGGAAAGTGGTGTTTAGACATTCACTGTGATCCTCAAATTATTGAAGTCTCTTTGGATAAAATATTTGGTATTTATCTTCAGACTTGGATAACGCATTGAACTGCCTTCAGCGTGAAGATCCGAGTTTAAAAGTGAAGCTAGATCCTGACACAGGACAAGTAAGATGACTCTTCTATTGCTCACTATATAACCAGGCTTTATTTTAGAACTGTTGAGACTACCCTTCATTTAGCTCATTTACTGATCTCATATTGAGATTTCCTTGAATAAAAAGGATTCTCAAATGTTTATATCATATACATACAAAGATCCATGCATCAAACTGAAATGGAGCCTTATGCACTTGTGCTTTACAGAGTAGAGGAAGTCATCCTGTGCTCTGCATGTTTTTGGCAGTTCTGTATTTTAAAAAGTTTGAATTGCATACTCTTTAAGATAATGTAACATGACCTTTTTTTATAGTGTTCAGAGTAGTGGCAATTACCCTCTCACTTACATGGTGTTTATGTCAGGTGACCTAAAGCAGTCCTGTTTTCTCTCAGAATTTGAAATATTTCTGTCTATTAAAAGCAAGCAAGTCCTTGCTTAAACAGCTTGTATTAAAACGTGAGTTTGATGTTTTTCTTCTTCTCTCTTAACTGTCTTCTTACTAGACTATTCTTTGTGGCATGGGAGAACTACATATAGAGATCATTCATGACCGAATCAAACGTGAATATGGAATTGAGACTTATTTGGGACCTCTTCAGATAGCATACAGAGAAACCATCCTAAGTGCTGCCCAAGCCACAGGTGAAATGAGTGAATGGAAGGAACATCTTGTTTCTGGTTTTGTAGCTTGATTAACTTTAAATGATCTACTGAGTAACTTCCAGATGAATTTTACCTATTAGTTTTTTTCCAAATGGTTGTTTTGGGTTTTTTTATCATGCAGATATATTGGACAAAACAGTTGGAGATAAACGACACTTTGTAACTGCAGAGTTGGAGGTGAAGCCCAGGTTAGGAGAGAGAGCAATGACAAAACCTGTCATTGAGTATGCTGCGAATATCATTGAAGTGCTACCCAAAGAACTCCAAGGAGCTGTAGAAAATGGAATCACAAACTCATGTATTCAAGGTAAAGGAAGTGCTGTGACACCTGTACTGGTCTAACATTTCTGTAAGAAGCAATTTAATATGTTTCTAGAAGGAAAAACTCCTTGGTAGCTTGAAAGCTAAAAGATAGTACATATTAACATTAGATGCAAAGGAAAATTCTGAATTTTCCTTAACTGCAAAAATTGCCAAGCACTCCTTTTCCTGTGCCAGGAAAAGAAGTCAACTTGCCTTTGGATTTAAGGTTGATTTCTTCTCAGTCACTCAACAATGAGGTTAGGGCTTTTAATCTGGTATAAGAGATAAGGCATTTACTCGATGACAGCATGTAAACCACAGTGACGTGACAGAAGTGGTTTCAGAGGCCAGCATGTACACACCACACTTCTATTAGAATTACTGACTTTTTTATTTTCAGATATGTTAAATCCATGAAGGTATACAGTAAAAGCCTTACCTAATTGCAAAGTATAGGCTTTCTAAAGGACTAAATGTGTACTTTACGTTTGATAAAAAATAGGAAGTATTTAATAACTTGTGGCCAAAGAACTCTCCCTTACAGTAAAATTAACATGCAGTGGATTGATAAATGATAATTACTCTAGAAGAAGTAGCATTAGGTGTTTGTTCCATGTTGCTTTGTTAGCTTGGAAAGCATCTCTCATCTCTGGCTGTGGAATGAGTCTTGACTATGTGCTTTCTTCACACTCCTTGAAGACACTTCAGAACTGTACTGTCTACAGCCTAAAATTCATGCTATCAAGTGCTTTTGAGATAAATAAACAAATAGATCTGGCCATGTTCTCTGGAGGAAAAAAGCTGTGTTTTTTCTCAGGTGTGGTTCAGGCCTCACATCCAGTCTAATACAGTGTTTGGTCCTGGGTTGGAGGGAGATAACCTACTTAGGTCACTAGACTGGTTCATCCCTCATGGAATTAACTCTGCAGTTTTAGTAGTGGGTTAGTGTCAGGCTTGCTGTGATCACATTGTGTTGAAAAGGAAAATATGGAAGATATTCTGGCTTCTTGCTAAACAAACCACTACTCTTTTAAATGTCGTTTCAATAGACAAGTTTTAGATAATGTAATAAAAATAACTTTTTTGAAATGGTTGTGTGGGTTAGCACACTCGGGAACTTCTGGTTCTGAAAATTATCTGTGCTTTGGGTAAAGAGAATGAGAAAGTGTAAGTCTGCGTTCCTTTGTCTCTCTCGGCAAAGCTGGGTAATGACAAAAATCGCAAAATGAGGAACAAGACCAGTAGTCATGCCCTCGTGGGGAGGAAGAGGAAGGAGAGGGGGAACAGGAAAGTGAGAAGCTCCAAATTAATCCTGAAACTATTTTTGCATATGTCTTAATATTCTGAAAAACAGATGTGCTTTTTTCTTTTTTTTTTTTTTTCCCCTAGGACCCTTGCTTGGATTCCCAGTTCAGGATATAGATGTGACAGTGCAATCACTCATGGTGCATCCTGACACCTCCCACACAATGGTATCAGCCTGTGTGTCCCGTTGCATGCAAAAGGTACAGTGAAACTGGAAGCTGCTGTAGAACACTGTAGCACAATATACTACTGGGAAAAATACATGTGTATCAGTATCTGGTGATTGTTCTTCCCTGACAGTGTAATGCACTTGCTGAGGACTTTATAGCTTTTGGAAGCAGAGAATTTGAGAGGTAGTGTTAGCTCGAGTTGTATACATACTTATGATTTCCATTTTCTAAATAAATAAATAAATAAAGCCAACATAACTGTTCTTCCCTTCCATGTAGGCTTTGAAAAAAGCTGGTATACAAGTACTGGAGCCCCTGATGAACCTAGAAATCACAGTAAGTGAAGATCATCTCAGTGCAGCACTTGCTGACCTTGCACAGCGGAGAGGTAGCATTCAGGAAATCCAGAGTCGTCAAGATAACAGAGTTGTGGTTGCTGCTGTTCCACTGGCAGAAATGATGGTATGTGATTATCTTATTAACGGTAAAACAAAAATCTGATCTCTTCTTACATGCTTAAAAACACTTAGGCTTCAGTTCACTCTTCCTGTTGTTACGGATGAATAAGCTTGTAATTTGTTTTTATTGTATTTTAATTATTGAAGATCTGAATCAAGTGCCTGTACCTTTGGTAGTGTTTTTGTGCCTAATTCAGATTGTTAAACCAGTGTGTTTTCAACTGTTAAGTCAGATAATTAGTAACTTCTACTAAAGCAGTTTTTAAAAGATATTCTCTGTAAAAGTATATTACTAGGTTGACTGATGCATGTACTGCACTTCTAATACAGTAATATTAAAAATCACTGTAATGGTATGTTGCAGTATAGTGGTTTGTCTTTCTCTCTGTGACGTAAGCAGCTTCTCTGTGAATTTATCTTCCCTTTATCCTAAACTGAGTGACATGTGTTCTCCACTTTGTCCAGGGCTACTCAACAGTCTTGCGTTCTCTAACATCAGGCTCAGCAACCTTCACTTTGGAGCTTGCCAGTTACCAAGGCCTGAACAGTCAAGAGCAAAGTGCACTTCTTCAGAGGAGGATGGGGTTGGTGTGATCACTTTATTCTGTAGAACAATAAAGATACTATTCGCCCTGTTATAAACAGGCTCCTGAAAGTATTTTGTACACCAGTATGTTCTTCTGAGGCCAGCTGGTTGTGCTAAATAATGAAGTAGCAGCTCTATGAGCAGACTGTGCTTTTAACTGTCCAAGGGAAGGTTCAAGAGATCCTTCTTCTGGCACAGCCTTGTAATTGCAAAGCAGCTGAAGAACCAGAGATGCAACCACAGTTTGCTGCTTTGTAAATTCTTAGCTTACAGATACCTGCTGTGAGAAGTGATGCAAATTCTCTTCATAGAAATAAGCACTAAGTGCACCTTAATGTGCCACTAGGACTGTTTCTTACTTTATTAAGTAAAGTAGGTGAAGTTCATGTCTATAAATGAAATAACTTTACAGTTTTGGCAGTTTGCATCTTGATTTGTTTTCAGCTGAATAAAAAAGACTGTTAATAAGCATTTTAAACTGTACAACTGTAAATATTACTTCCTGTATTGTTAGACACCAGTTTGAATGAGAGTTCAGGCCTGGGTGCAACTTCTACCTGAGTTTGCTTTAGCAAATAAGTGAAATGGATACTTTGCAAATTGAGTAATATCTGTACAAGAGACTAGAAGAAAGGCAGAGTTCTCCTAGGACAGTGATCCCTACCTATCACCTTGGAGTATGTTGAGAGAGGATTTTTTTTGATCTTTAGGAATTAATTTGTGATTAATGTGAATTAATTTAAGTGATTTAAGTTGAAATCATTCTGGTTTGCTATGTGTAACAAGTCAGTTCTGATTTGCAATTAAGTGGTTACATAGAAAAGTAGCAAATAAGATACTCTGAAATAAAAGATAGTTTGCTCTGTATAGAACAAGTGTCTTACCTTTATTTTCCCTCAGCTTCAGAATGTAAGGAAACTGGAATTGATAACTCTCAAGTTTCAGGATTTCACAGAGAAGAATCCCTGTTTCTAACGAACACTAAAGTATAATTTTTACTCCAACAAGAATGCCAAATAACTTTATTTTAAAAGTGAAAATTAAATCTTGATTCAAATATCAAACTGCATGCACATATATTTATATCCCCGAGGCACTTCAGGTTGTTGACTAGAAGTCTTTGCAGCTGCTACTGCCCTCTTGCTTCATGGGGGCAGTATCCAGTAAACAGAGGTTCGGCCGCTATGCCACGACTGTTAAAATAAAGTGGAATGTGTATGATTATAATCAAACACCTGGCTGGTTGTATAGGCAGGAAGGGAGATACTGGCACATTCTATTTTAATCTTGTGTAAACAAAACTACTTCCAAGAAGTAACAGATGGCCTATTTAGGGAGTGAAAAAGGGGCCCTATTCTACAGTTAATTGTACTTGGTTAAGTAGAGTCCTCTCAATCAGATGTACCATAATACTGGAAAAAAAGGTTCGAAAGCTTACAGTCAGGGGCTGGTTGTCCTGGTGTTCTACAAAATCTATTGCTTTTATTGAAGTCATATGAATGAAAATATGAATCAGTTGACATTTGCACACTCCCCCTCAACCTCATGTTTATGCAGCTCAGTGTAATTTTCATTCATTTTTTTGGGGAGACAGTTTTACTAAACAACTTTTTCCAGCTGCACTAACATAAATTACTCTGTTCTCATGTAGCTTTAAAGACAAATAAAAAACCCTTTTAGCTTATGGCGGTGTATTAAGATAGATACTATAAAAAGATGATTCAGAGTTAACGTAGTTGTAGTCAAAATTATTCTTCTTAGATATGTAAGAGCTAGATAGTACTGCTACAGTGATTTGTAGGATAATATATATAAGTGTTTAAATTGCACTTAAGAGCTGTAGTGAAATAAACTGGATAAAGAAGTAGCTCAGCTGAACTCCTTATCCACCCCTTTCAGTCTTTATACTAAGGCAATACTGGAAGAAAGATCTTGCTCAAGCTCACTTCTCATGCAGATAGCTCCACTTTATTGCCTGCTGCATGTCTTTAATCATTATTTATAAATAAATAACAAAACCTTTTTTAAAAGTCTGTCTACTCCTTCCACACACCCTTTACTATTCCTTTTGTCTGAAATAAGTCAGTCATGGTGTTGGTTTTTCCTTTAGGGGAGAGAGAGACATAGATGAGTTCTGGTATTCCAGTGAAGAAAGTTACTGAGTTCTGAAAATGTTAGTTGCAAAACTGTCTTAATATATCTGTTCTTCCTCTTCTGAGGATACGAAAACATGGGGTGACATTTATGTAGTTGGATTAGAGTGTTTGCTCTCCTCCCTTCATTTCCAGGCCAGCAATTTAGGCCTGTACTTGAACTCCATTGGTTACAAGGCATGACAGCCAAGCTTTACTATAGCTATTTATCTTACCTGAGCATGCGGCACCGATGCTTAGTCAGTCTTTTATAGGCATCCTGCAAATCGGTCACATTACTACTGCTCCACAGTCTTTCCCCTACAGCACTTGCTCGAGGCCTGAAACAACATACTGAGTTTTAGAGTAGGTATAATCTATAACCAAGAATGGATTAAAGTTTTTAACATCAGGTCTTACATCCAGAAGTATCAATTTTTATAGCTGCTCAGGTTCAGCACAGTGCACTGTCACCAGTAGCAGACAGAGCCCTGCTGGATTAATTAATGCTCCGTGTAGCTGGCTTTCTAAAATCTAAAGTGGTTCATACCATAATCTTGGTGTGAGGTTAGTTGCATCCACAAATTCCCCCCACATGCAGGCTTCTCCACCTATTAAAAGCTTTTTCTGTTCTTCAGATCCTGAATTCAAAGAAGAAAGTTAGAATTTCTGTTTGCCCAGAAGATGGGCACATACAAAAAATTTAATTTTCCAATACTCGAGAGGATTGCTGTTCAGTTATTTGGTTTATCATATAAAATACCTATCCTGAGCATTAACTTAACATTTTGGTAGTCTTGTTACTGAATGTAAGAGCCACCAGGCCATCTGCTCAGAGAACGCATTTCCCTTCTCTGTCAGAAAGGATTTTAACTTTCATGTTCTGAAGACATTCCTCAGCATTCTGACATTCTTCAGAGATTTCAGTCCTGATTGGAACTGTTAATTCTATCACACACAACATTTCTTGAAAAAGCAACAGAAGTCAGGTGTTCTCCCTAATCGGCTCAGAGCTACCCTGCACAAAATGAAAGCCCCAGGCAGAGCATGTTTGTATCAGCTTTAGCCAGTGGGAGAGAACATGTCTTTTTCTAGAACTGTCTAATGCTCCAGAAGCTTGCTAACATATGAACTCAGTGTCTACCTACAGCCATTTTGCACAGCTCTGCCCCTAATGCATGATGCATCTGTCCACCCAGTCCAACATCCTGTCTCACACAAGCACCACTACCAGGTGCTTGAGGAAGGTAACACTTTTCCCTGTGAGAAACGGAAAGTTGCAGTTTTCTTATTTGAGAATTTTCAAGAGTTCGAGCTGACATTAAAGTCCTTTGATTACAGGTGTCTAAATTCATGTTATTTAAGAATGGGAGAAATAAACAGCTGTGAAAACCTTAGGACTCCCATCTCCACCCTGTGTGCTGACA
The DNA here is from genome assembly GCA_013398125.1 of Aegotheles bennettii. Classification (NCBI taxonomy): domain Eukaryota; kingdom Metazoa; phylum Chordata; class Aves; order Caprimulgiformes; family Aegothelidae; genus Aegotheles; species Aegotheles bennettii. Next base: position 16,670 of record VZRW01002021.1, on the reverse strand, counting down.
TTACAGCTGATACCTACTTTAAAATACCCAAGATACCTGATCCTACTGACTGCATGACCTCTCTGAACAGCCTTATTCTTTTCATTTACACCTTACTATGGACCAAAGATTTTCATGCACAGGACATGCATAATAAAAAAGTAACAAACCGTGGAAGTGAAGTGGTTCAACTCTGTAGTACTTTTTCCAGTCTTGCCCATAACTAATGTAGTCTAAGTACCAGGGAGCTGCCAGGATGGCAGTGTACCCAGCTTTAGTGACACTGCTCAGTTCATGAGCATAGTTGTTTTCCATCCACACTTCAACTACAGTGTCTGGTTTCAGCTAAAAGAGGGAAACACAAAACAAAACACCCCAAAATATTAAAGACAATCCTAATTACTGTTATCAGGAAAAAGGATGATGGATTTCAAAACTGGGAGAGGTATTTTGTTTTGAAGAGGAACATTTTGGAAGCTACCTTTTGGCATTTTCCTCCCTCCCCCAGTCTGAAGCTGATGAGCTCTTTGCTGGTTTTAAAGCAAGGCTATACTATAGACAGTTAATGCCCTAAGAAGGTTTCTACACCCACCAGTTACCTGAACAGCTCTGAAAAGCTGAGCACCTCATGTTACTAGACCAGATGCACAGTTATGTGACGGAAAAAAATACAGAAACACATAGGAATTTCCCTCCCCTTTACTCTGATGCTCTAATGCACATTATCTGTGTTCACCTTTAGAAAGTACTTCAGTGCTGATGTTCCTGTTCCACTTACTTTTCATGTTCAATAAATGGTAATTTCAAGGCAGGCCCCGCACCTGAGGAGACTCGCTAAAGTCATCAGATACGCTTTTAAGAGACACAACCATAACTACTTAATAGTCTGCTTTGTAAGCATCCCACAATATTATGCTGTTATGCAAGATTATCTTACTTATTTTCCCATCTTACCTGTGCATTGTTATCAAACACTTCTTGCCAGACCATGTGTCCTTTGTTATAGGAAGAAACAATGTCCAAAATTCTAGAATTTAGAAATAAGATTGGGTTTGTAACTTCAATGAGATCAGTGCAGGCACATGAAGTAGTAACATTTTCTACCCTAAGGCACATCAGGCCTTTCCAAGCACTGCATAGGGCACCAAGAAAAGACAGGTTTTTCTGGTTTTGGCCTTCAGCGCTCTGCCTTGAAGAGCATGTTCTCCTAGGTACAAGGATATGCATGTGCAATTGCACAAACATTTTCAGAACTGCCAGTAACTCGTACAGGTGTCTAAATCAGTGTTATTTGAGAATGGGAGAAATCAACGGCTGCAAAAACCTTAGGACTCCATCTCCACCCTGAGTGCTGACATTACAGCAGATACCTACTGTAAGGTACCCAGGACATTCAGAGTGTGTGTAGAAGTAGCCTGCACATCCTTCTTGTGTCCAACGAGAAAACTGTTGGCTGTGAACTTTTCATCAAGTGTATTACAATAAAGGAAAGTGGGTACTCCCCAGTACATGACAATTTTTGAAAACAATATAGACTAAATCAGCTTCAGTATCTGCACCTCAACACCACCCTCAGTGTCTGTGAAAAGCTGAGCAAGAATTAAAAAACAACATACTTCTGAATATAGTAAGATTCCAGTTTCGCATAGTCATAGCCAAATCCTTGTTTCTTCATGAATTGTTGCACGTCAGGGTTGGATTTCCTTAAATAATAACAACAAAACAAGTAAAAAGGAAAAGAATTTGTTCGTTTGTTTTAAACCAGGTTTTCCAACCACTTCCACCTGTGCATAGGCACACGAGCCTTAGGCATGCCATAGCTTGGCATGCACGACGGAGCAGAAACAGGAGACATACACGGTTAGGGTATTTCGAAAAAGTTTCATCCTGACTCAAAACAAAGCCAGTAGTCTTACTTCTCTGGTACAACTACTGGAGTCCCTATTCTGAAGCAGTCTCTGGCAGGCTGCCACAAGCTCCTAAGAGCTCTGGGGTTCCTGGCTTCTCTGGAACTTTGTGGAAAGGTTGCCAGCAGGTCTGGGAACTGAGCAGGCATAGTACCAGGGGATTTGTGGGAGTGACATCAAGAATTTTGGGAAAATACCCTAAAACCAAACTTCTGTGATAAAGCATTGTCAGAAATGTTCTTGCTTTTTAGAAATAAAAACAATTTCTGAGTGTTCAGATTTGATGTTTCAAGAGAATGCACAAATACTAACCAGATCAATTTGAATACTCATTCAATTAGATCTGCTCCAAATTCTGTATTATTAGTTATTCCAGCAGAGAGACTTTAAAATATTAAAAATCCACAATCAACTGAAGAACTCTGTTAATACATGCTGTACTTTTAATAAAAGCATGCAAGAGTTAGTGCTGTAATACTGAATGTTAGCAGATTTTCTGGAATGTAGGACTCAATGGAAAAAAATGCTTTTCTGCTAACACAAAGCATCTAAATGTAAATTATCTTATACAGTACTTTTCTATCATAATAGTTCTCCTTCCTGCCAGGTTAGTTTTCATAAAGAAATCCAACATTTCTGAAATTACTAGTCAAAGCAAAATTCTGCACATCACTTGCTTGTTGAGGATCACAAATGCTCTGTCTGTACATAGTTACAGGAGTGGAGATCTTTAGGTTAAGAAGTGAAAACTGTCTCAAGCAACTGAGTTCCACAATTGATGTATTCAGGCAAGTTTAAGAGGCAATAGATGTTTATTCCTTAAACTGTCACCATACCAGCAATTAAAGTCCACTTCATCGCCTCCCAGATGAATGTATGCATCTGGAAATACACTGCTGATCTCTTTGAAGAATTGAGTCATGAAGTCATAAGTTGTATTCAAAATGGGATTTACAGGTCCAAAGGACCCAGTTGGCTGTTCTCCACTGTAACAAGGGGTGAGAAGACCTTTTTGACCTAACAGAAACAATTAATACAGGATATTCAGTACCGTGCTAACTTTGCTAGCAGGAAGACGCAGCTAGAAATATTAAAAAGGTTAATATTCATGACTTAAGTGCTCATGTATTCTAAGTATAATCAAGCAATAATGAAACAACTTACCCAGGGTTGAAGGACCCTCTAACTGGAAATCAGGACTCTTGACCTTTAGATTTGTGATTTATCACACACTAATTTATGGAAAATGTCACTATACCTAGAGAATGAGCTTCTGGATGACTACTTGAAAAGCTATAATGGATTTAGGAAGAAAGCCAACTAGATGGAAGCCAAATATAATGAGTGTACTCCAGAGGCCTCTTTTCTATCACTGTGCTTTGTTAATGCCTAATTAGGTGGGAGGTGTATGATTCAAAGTTGAGTTCTACCTCTATCTGCTAGGAATTTACACAAGAAAGGAAGGCTAGACAGACATCAAACTAGGCACTGGTTCTTGAGTCAAGATATCTGAAACAACATGAGTCAGGACAATGAAATAGGAAAAAGTTATTGTATATAGGCTGGAGATTCCCAAGTCCAGCTTATTTGGTGAACTGTAGTTGCAGCAGCAGCAGCACCTTGCTGGCTGTGTTTTCCTTCTGGAGCACATTTCCCCCAAACAGGGCCTTAGTGATAGATTGCTTCAACTACGCTCCTCACATGCCTTAAGACTTCTCTCCAATATCTTGAATTTGAATGCAAACAAAGCATAATTACCCAGGTTAATAGGCTAAGCCAGGACTGGCTCCTGTGTATCACATTAAAAAAAGCTATTATACAAGAATCTATCAGGGACAATTGATTTTGTTCTGAAGCTGAACCTTGCTCTTAATATGAATGTAGACCATCTCATGTATCGCCAGGCAAGCCACTGGGTTTTACAAGTGCTCTATAACAGAAAACACCACATGAGATGAAGGATTCAGAAATAGTGTTTAGCAAATTTAGTTTTTCCTTTCCTCCTAATTTTAAATTAGTGCGAAAGAGCCTGAGGTATCTTCAAACATTACGGCCACATCCCCACAGAATGAGTACACGACTCACCCTGTGGTTAAAGCTAACTATTTCCAGTTTGGCCAAAACCGTCTTAGGTTAATCACAGTGAAATCGCAGTCAGCGCACCTTGAATTAAGGCACGAGGTTCCCTGGTCCTTGAGTGCATGTAAACACCACCACTCTCAGGGTTCAAGTATTCTCTGTCAAGAGAAGTATTACTCTGAAACCCAGAAGATGGAGTGAAGAAGCAGCCAACTTAGCTGTGTTTTGTACGCTGGCAGATTACCACTTTACTGAAAGAAACATAAACCACTTTGAAAGAACCTTCCCAAAGCAGAAATCTCTAGAGACAACAGCTCACTATTTCTAGCCACTGTCTTATTACTCTAAACTCAAGCATACTGAATGGGGGAATGACAACATGAAGTCTAAGGCAGACAGAATATATCTATGCCTTCGCACACAAACCCAGCAGAGGAAGTGTCAGCTTTGTCTGTTCACTTTAGTTCCTCTAACATGTAAAGATCATGACCATCACTGAGTCTACCCCTTGCTTATCTCTCATCAAGGGCCTTTCGAAACATTTCAAAGGCTGTTTTTTAACAAATTCATTTGGTTGCTACACCCTACTTAACACAATCTTTTAACCATTGATACTTTCTTGGACATACCTTTTCCCCAAGACTGCGTGTGTCCTGGGGTGTCAAACTCTGGGATAACTCTAATGCCTCTTAGTCGGGCATACTCGATCACCAGACGGACATCAGCAGGAGTATAGATGAGGTTATAGGAGTATGCTCCCTGTAAAGTGTTCACATTTAGAGACAGTTTACAAAGCAGCTCACAAAATTGGGATTAAAGTGTTATAATTTAGACTGGAGAGCAGTTTTACAAGCTGACTTTTTCTGGTCTATCACAAGTACAACTGCATGGACAAATTTTTGATTGACTAGTGGCAAAAACCCCACATCGAAAACCTGACAAAAATTAACCCCATTTTCCATACTAAGCCAAATCTCCTTAGCTCACGGTTAGAGAAAAAAAAAACAGAAAAGCTATTTTGTACTCCATCAGATTTTTGAAGGATACGTTTTTCAATTCTTCAGTACAGAGGCAAGTTAGTAATCCCCTCCATCTCTGCATTAGTTCTGAAACACAGGGCCCTTGTTACATGACATGCAAGACTAATGGAAAAATTCTTCCAAGGAATAGTGTCTTCTTCCAACACTTCTGCTTGTCAGCTTTGATACAATGCCCAATTTAGCATCAAGGCACATTTGTTCTGTGGTGCTGAATTTGAGCATTATTCCACTCCCACACAGCCAACAAATGTGACAGATGATCCAGACTGCTATAGTTTGGTGAAACAGATGTTTGCTAAAAAGCCAAACTCCATAAAAGTATCATGACTCTTCATGATTAATAGCACCTGAAGCTTCCATTTATCTGGAAACTGATTCCACAGCTGCATTACTCGTAAAAGATAATGGTAAACAAGAAGCCTTTCAAAAAGAAGGCTATTGAGACAAAGGCCATCTCCCTCTCTCCAGCTGTCAGTAGGGAAGTAGGACAGAACTCCACAGCCATTACTAGGAGAAACAATCTGACTGCACCACACAACATCTACAATTTTTTAATTATAAAATTCTTCATAGCATTTGCTCAAGCACTATAAGCATTTTCATGAGAGTCAGATTATAGCGAGCATTTAAAACAGAATGGTAAATCTTGTGCTTAGGCTCAGTCTACTTAATTATTTATGCTTGATTTGGATACTACTGTACCATGACTGAGCAAAAACCTCATGACGGCCTTCATTAATTAGAAATATCTGCTGTGAATCAGGAAATAAAGAGATACATTATACTGTATTTGTTTTAGAAAACGAACTCTTACTTTTGGACCTGTTAACAGGCATGTTGTGTTTTGTATAGTTAACCAGATCTCAGACAGGGCAAAAGTACTACTGCAGTGGTTCCAAACCTAGAGCTGCCAGAAAATTCTCTCATATTTGTCTGAGTGGCATGAAGTGTACCAGTTAAACCAATTAACAGAAATCCAAGCAGTGTTCACCACAACAGGTTATTTGTACACCACTACTGCTTGAAGGCCTGCAAACACTGAGGATCACCATCACCAGCAAAACTGTACACAAGATACAGGAAATGTCGTTCACCATGCATCCACCAAGGAAGACTTGAATATGGTCCACACAGACACTCAGGCAGGATCCTGGACTCGCTGGTTACTGGTCCTCTGGTACTGTTTCACAATCAGTCAAGGCAGACATATTCACCTATTGGCAGGCTCTGAATTTTCTTTTCATGAAATATTTGCCAGATTTCTGCCCTCCCACCCTGCTCCAATTATGTTTACTCACCTTGTCACTTAACTCAGGGAAATAAATACTCTGGTAAGGGAATGACTGATCATCTACTATATGCCAGTGGAGAACATTGAACTTGTTAAAAGCCATGGCATCCTGTAACAAATAACGCGATACAGTCCAGTTAAGCATTTCAGTCTCTTGGAAAACTCTAGGCAAAAAAGGTGGTCTGGTCTCAGTAAATCCTGCATGCCTAAAGCAACAACTAAAAAAAAAAAAGAAACAAACTCAAAACCTAAAACCAAAACAAAACATGGAGAAAAAGCGTATCATATTTCACCAAATTCTAGAAGCATACATCAAGATGCACCAGCCTGTTTAACCTACTGCTCCATTCCTCTGCCATCTGTTTGCTCCACTCCTGTCAACAAGCCCGTGGTCTGATCACGCTACACTGGCTGGTAGAAGAGAAACTGCTATAAATGTTTATTAATTTCTTCCATTTCAGAACATATCTGGATAATTCTCTGTGCACCACCAGCTATTTCAGCTCACATAAAAGATAATACTTTTCTACCTAAATACTTGGGACTCAAAACTAAACAGCACGAGCAAGTTTCCTCTGTTTAGTACATCTCCACGTGCTACTGACTGTTGCAGAATCCATTTCAAATGCAAGCAAAATAAATCATGTGCTTTCCCCACAGAAGATTGTGTTGCCCTTATGTTCTGACTCATTACAGTGTCAGTACTTCCCTTTTTTTGAATTTGAAGATAATCAACATGTTAACACACACATTTAGAATGTTGACTCCAGATGGACAGTTACACACATATCCTGAGTTTTGCAAGTTTAGTAAGAGTCCCTACAAGTGTTGTGTGCTGCGAGCAGATGGAGTAAGCATTCTCTACCTGTGACTGAGTAATTGCAACACAGTTGCTTCCAATCCCTCCCTACAGTACAATTATTTTCACCCCTCCCCCTTTCTTTTTTCACCAAGCTGTGTTTAAAGAAGTGACAAAATCTCTTCAGGAACTCCCACCAAATCCAAAGGAAGATTTATACCTTGTCATTCCCCAAAATTATCTGTTTTATTAGACAGCAGAAGTTTTAATTACCACATGTCTTCATGCATTTCTATCAAATAGAAATGTAGAAATAGGAAAAGGTATCTCCTGAAATATATTGTCTCCTGACCTTATCTCAGCCACTCCTTCCCCACGGACAATGCCCTTCCTGGCAATACAGTATGGCAGCTGAACACAAGAAATGTACTTGAACCGCTGCCTTAAGCATCTAATTACCACATATCAGTGAAGGGATTACTGCTGCTTTTCATTAGGTTAGTCTGGATTCAAGCAGGCACACAGGTGGGTGGGAAAGCACATTTGATCTTACACCAGCAAAACAGCATAAAATGTAGTTCTGGGAAATATTAGAGCTACAGACAAGAAAGAAAACAGAATAACAACAACTACAGAAACATAAAAATTGTTAGAAATGCCAGTCTCAAAAGTCAAGTTACTCTTTGGATGTTGCTGCCTCTTTTAGAAAAGACAGTAAATATTGACACAAGTAAATACTTGAGACTTTGAAGCACCCTCCATTGCAAATAAAACACTACACAAACACTACTTGCTGAACAGGGGCTGATCTTACAGGCAAATACAAATGGTAAGTACCTACAGAGGGGCAAGTTCTGAGCATAGTTCAAGGAAGACCTCAGAAATGAAGACTGGTTTTACCTGCGCTCTTCCTGCCCAATCTTAAGTGTGCTCTGCAAAGTTCTGCGACATGGAAATTTCTAATACTATTTCATCTTGGAGAAGTCAGATGAAAACAAGACAGGAAACTGCATGTTCCTCCACTCGAAGGCTCCTCCATTTCAACCAACCAAATAAGCCCTGCTACAAGTATTTCAACAGCAGAAGAGAGGATTACAAAACAGGAAAGCCCAACTTTTGACGGCTATGATTACACAAATTCATTACCTCACCATCAAGGTGGGAATATACAATTCTTAGTGTGCTTACTTAAGCATTTTGGAGAAAGTTTTGTTTCCTTTGTTTCTGTTTTTTTGTTGTTGTTTGGGTTTTTTTTCCTTCTTGAAGGGATGTGGTGAAAACGATCAGTACCTTCCAATGAACATTTTCAATTTTCCTGCTTGCTCTGTACTACTTAATTACTGTCATGCTCTTAGCAGCCTAAGAAAGGACTACCAGAGCGTGGTTATTGAAAAGTCTGGAATTTTCCTGCAATCACTGACACTAAAGCCAGGACTTGAAAGACCTCCCGTGATTTGCTTGGTGACAAGAGATGTCTCAAAACACGCTTCCAGGATATACATAAGCTGGTTTAGGCCACAGAAAATACAGAAAACCCAAGGTACCACAAATGCCAATCTCCTTTACAGATTCACTAATCATTGTGCCTGCCCACTCAATTTGTCTCCGGTGTATGTTCTGACCTTCACTTAGCAAAGTTCACTCTGTCCTTTTAGAAGTCAGCCAGAGGAGATGGTTTCTCCTTTCATACCAGCTCCAGTCGCTGCCTACTTCAGGGGTCAAAACACAACAACAAAAAGCCTTAATTATTAAGGATACAAAACCGCCCACTTACCAGGTTTGTAAGAATAGATTTCAATGGTAAATAGTGCCTTGACGTGTCTAGCAAGATTCCTCTATGAGCAAACCTTGGGAAGTCATCAATTTCAGATTCATTGACAAGAAACTATGAGAACAAGATTTGCAAATTAGAATTGCCATTTTATATTCATCATTTCAAACAGAAAATACTTGCTCTTCAGTTTGTTAACAGATTTCCAAAAATTTTTCTGAAAAAATACCTAACAAAACTAGCAAATCCGCCATTTCTAAAAGAGCACCTAAGAAAGAGTGTGGTTGTCTAATCAGGACTGTGGTTTTAGTTATATCTGTACTTACGCTTCCATAGTCATCTTCATGAACCAATTGGCTGAAGGTTTCCAAACCTGGAAAAACATGCAAGAAAGTGATCTAGAGAATAACTCAGCATTTGTCCTTAAAGTTTTAGTGAAAAATAGGACCAGAACTATTTACAGGTGTTCACATAGCTAGAAAGAATGCTTTGTAGCTCAGTTTCTTTCTCTTCAGCACATTTTCCTCAATTGCTCAACAGTTAAAGAAATTCTGAAGAGAGAACCGCTCAAACTCTCCATTACACACAAATACTAGATATCAGCACTACAGCTCAGCTGTACCAAATTAATCCTTGAATAATATGGAAGTTACTGAGAGTAAGTTAGAAATTTCTGGTGTCATGCATCTATTCCTGTCATTTCTGGAAACAATGACATTTCTAATTCAGCATGAAAAATCTGCTAATTTAGACCAGCATCCCGGTAAGAAGAGCAGACTGAAACATCATCACCGTGTTCTTCTTGGTGATGTGTCTAGCACATTCAGTTATTTGGTGCATTCAGAGAATAATTTGTTCACACTGTAGATTGGATAGGTTTTTAGCACCCAGGATCTGGTTGGCTTGGCTGATTTCAGGCACAGCAAGAGTGCCACTGGATCCAGGCTGCTAAGCATCTGGACTGAGGATCTGACCAATACACATCTAGGTATCCTTCTGGCCTCAGTGCCCGATCTTACTTCCCATGAAGGACTGAATGAGGGCAAGGCTCAGTGGTCAGCTGGTTCTCAGTCTGTCATGGAGTTTGTATAAGCCTAGAACAAATAGCTGTATAGGAAAAGTATCAGCTTACCTCTTAAAGCACCCCATACCTCATCTGCTTTCAGTATAGCCACAGGCTCAGTTACAGTTAAATGATCTAAAGAAAAGAAAAAAAAAAGTTCTCTCAAGAAAGCATGGATTGACAGGGCAAAGCTAACAGACATTAGAGACTCTGCAAGTGCCACATATCCCTTTGTTTTTTAAATTCCAGCCAATGCTGTTTTTAATGGTGATGCTGTGGAGTTATTTTTCATTTATGTGCTCTAGAAATAATGCAAGCTACTGATTAACTTTTGACTCTCTGACTAGTAAGATAATAAAACAAACATAGTGCTTAATGATGGCAATGTTATGTTAATAATGACAATGCACATGGGCCAGAATTCCAGCCAAGTTGAACTCAAGTGATTTAAAACATACCAGATGATATTTTTGCATTTAAGACACAGGTGATAAGGGCTCGGTAACTAAGCCAGACATAACTGCAAAAGTTTACTTCTCCTTTTATATAAATTATGCTTATGTAGCTTTTTTAGAGATATAGCTTATCAAATAGGTGCCTACTATAAAGGTCTAATTACAAAGGAAGAAAAAAAAATCAGACCCCATCACCTAATGACCAAGTATACAGGGACAGTGAGATGAAGTAAGGCAAGTAAAATGAAGAATGGTATCTGGAGGTACCCATAACAATCCTCTCTTAAGTTTGAGTATTGAAGTACAGTACAAAGTACTGAAAAAAAAAAAGCTAAAATACTTTTGTTTTTCCATCTAAGGCAATTCAGTAAATATTAGTGAAGAAACAAGTATCTTTTAAATATATTGATTTTTAAAAAAATCACCCATGTATAAATACTACATGTATAAAAATACACTATATCTATAAATCTATGTATTTATATTACTATTTAAACATCAAAGCCATAATAAACTGACCAGAGTCATATATTTGAAGCAGCAGAGAAAAAAACAGGGGGGTAAATTGCTGTACAATGATTTATTTGACCTGCCTCATATGAAAAAATGGTTGGTTATAAGTTGTACAGTTCAAACATTTGTCTAAACTACCAGAGAAGCACCATTCAGACACATGAAGTACCTCAAGCTTCCTTTTTAACCTAAGCACAGCCTGCATGTACCAGAAGTTCTGGGTAAGAGGTAGAACTTAGAAAACCACAGCCACCTCCATGGGTCTATCTGTGGTAAACTGCAGTTCAGTCAGGGACTTGGTTTCAAGAGAGCAGGCTTTTTTCTGAACATGTGTCACACCTTAAATGAACGCAGAACAACAAGTTTTGTAGGGCTGTTTGGAACCTTTTACACAAGCAGGCAAGAAGCCAGCAGGGAAAAGGGCAGATGACTTGTACTCTGATTACACACCCAACACTCTGCTACAGGATGGTCACTGACTCCAATCCATTGGAACCAAACTGCCCAGTCTAGCAAGTGATTAGTAACTGCTTATTTCAGCATTTGTTCCCTGAACAAGCTATCCCATTGAAAGCAGAAAACTAAAACGTTACTGAAGTCTGGACAGCTCAGCTGACTACATGAGGAAGACTGTGTTATTTCTAACAGCAAACTCCTTTCCTACAGCAGAGGAAAAAATCCTGTTCTGAAGACTGCAACCTAAAAATTACATGATCTGACAGATTCCCTGACAGAAAAGGAGAACCAGCTTTGGTTAAAAACAGAAGTTCACATAGCAGTTCAAAGTTCAACTAGCAGTTAAGCAGTATAATAACCTGACTGGTAGAAATATTCTAAAGCATTAGCAGTTTTGCTGCTATACCTCATTTGCTTTGAAATGTATGATTAACTTGCACATAAAAATTGCACGACTTGGCTAACCGTACCAAAAGGATTGGGTAAACCTGAAGTCAGTGCATTCTACCATAAGTCAGGTGAAATTAATCCTGCTGCAGATGTATGACTGAAGAGTAAAAGGATCTTTTTCTAAGGATCTGTATCCTGGATACCAACCAACTGCCTTGCCCAGCACAGGCAATTACCTCAAGACAGAACTGTATGAATAGAATATGTTGAATTCTGTGCTAACCTGCTCAGGCAAAAAGAAATACTATCAACTCATCCTTATTGCTGTTAAGAAACTTCCCTGGTGATAAGGACTTGATTTTAGAGTACTCAACGCTGGACTTCAGTTGTAGGACTGAAGAAGCACAGCAGAACCAATCCCATACAGCCAGCATGCGTTAAAATCCTTTCTTCTGTCTACTGATGCAAAGGCAGAAGATCGGTAATACCGCAAGGTGAACACCAAGCAGTTCAGTGACCTGGCGGGCCCTGCGCGGTACTCACAGGCCTCGCTGGAGCGCAGGTGCGGGAAGCCGTAGCAGCCGGGCTCCGGGGACTCGATCACCACCTCCAGCTGCAGCAGCTCGGGCTCCGCCCGGGCGCCGAGCGGCCCGGGACCCGGCCCCCGCCGGCGGGACTGCCCGAACATGTACTCGTAGTACCTGCCGGGGAAGCACAGAGGCCGGCGGCGCGCTG
>VZRW01002020.1:0-24685 GCA_013398125.1 Aegotheles bennettii | reverse complement strand
CCTGTACCTGATGGCAAGGGAGGCGGAAAACGCCTGGTGTTACTGAAATACTGGGGAAAGTATTACCCAACGTCTTGGATTTGACTGAGCAATGACAGGGTTACAGGTGTTGGTGGTGATTTCTCTTCTGTGAACAATAGAGCATGATGCATCTGACTAGAGAGATGCTGACAAGCACATGATTTCTGTATCTTTGCCTATATTTCTAGTTACACTGAAGAAAAAAAAGAGTACAGCATACTTCACCCAGAGTATGCTGTAGGGATTAATTTGTTTAATTCAGAAGTTGTAAAAATCTCATTTTGTGATGTGAAGGATTCCCACCATTTTAGTCCTCTACATTCAGATGGTGCTGAAGATAATATATATGGAATTCTTTTATTGCATTTCATTAAAATAACCTATTTTAGGAGTCTTTTTCCTGGGCTTTTGAATAATCTATCATTTAACCAACTTTGACACTCGGAGCTGTATTTTGCTAAGATTTCTTTAGTACCATCTTATTGTCCACTAACAAAATCTTCTAGTAAAATGTGAGGAAAATGCCTGTAATCTTCCTTACCCTTTCAAAATATATTCTAGTACTTATGACATTTGGGATTTTATAACCTAAACTCAATCACTGCTATCGTCCGTGAATGTTACAGGTGGTCTTACCCAAACAAGAGATAACAGGACACTTCTATAGTTTGAGCTTCACTTGGTTCAATATTTATTTTCAAGTAATGAATTAATGTAAAGTCACCATGTGCACCTTTGAAGAAGAAAATGCAAAATCCTTAATTTGGATAAGATTATCCAAAACCTGTCTACTGAATAGGTAACTAACTTGTAGAGTAATTGGAATTATGAGTCTCTTAAATAATGAAATACATTTCAACCGTCAAGCATTGGAGTAAAATGGTAACAGTGAGGATTACAGGATAACAGATTCACTTACATACGTACTCCGTTGCTGTACTGACCAGCTATAGTGATTTAATCTGGTGGGTTAAATTAGAAGCTGCCAGATGCAATTACGGATTTACCAGCACTGGTGGAAAACTGGGTTAAAGTGCACTAATTTCTGTATGTCAGATTTATATGCATGATATCATGCCACGGGCCTTTTCATACCAATAAACTTTTTGTACATTTTGAACATCAAGCTACCTGCAGATGCAGAACAGAAACATAGTTTCTATGAAGTTTAACAGATGGTGACAGTTCCTACTGTCCTGTGTATGGGGTGGCTATAAATTTGGTTGCTTCACATGAGATTGTGAGCCCCAGTTATTTTAAGGCATTAGTATCTGCCTGCTCTATTACAGACCTATGTAAGTGAGAAGAGTAATATTGTTAAAGATCTTTTTCTTCCTGGACAAAGACTGTAGAGACCAGCAAAAGATGCTCACTAGAAAAAAGAATGTATAACAAAATTTTCATACATGTGTTATTCCTACAGCTATTAAAAGTTTAATTTTCAGAGCTACCATAAAAGTAAAGTAGTTGTGATTAAATAGGCTTCTATACATTTTCATCATCACTTATTGCTTGATATGGCTTCAACAAAGTTAATTCTGTATATTAATGCAGTCAGTCATTTGTATGACAAGTCTTATCAAAAACCAGAAAGACTTGCTAGATATTTTTGTTTAATAAAGCTGATAAATTATGCATTTAAAGCTAGATTATTCTTGGAAGTTAGAACTTTGCTTGTCTTTCATATGTTTTAGGAAACCAGTGTTTGATCCACAAAACATTTTCCTACTTAAATTTCATACCATGTTTTCTGTTTGTCTTTAATGTTATGTACTGATTTCCTAAGACAGTTTGCTATATATATAAGACATTGCTATAACTACTGCAGTTGATTAAGTAATTTGTCATCTCAAATTTACTTTTAAAACTATAGGCATTGTGCTTACCCTCCTTTTGGATATCGCAGTGCTGTTGGCTTGTGCTTGAAAGTGTTTGGTCCTTTTTGTGATAGGTACAAAGCATCACTCAGTCCTTCTCCAGTTGCAACTAATTTAGTTGTAGGCTTATCCCTTCACAGAGTCTAAACGTTCTGGCTCCAAAACCTGTGCGAAGGAATGCATGTGTATGCTTTTTTTACTCCTGGATGTAGAAAGGGGAAAACTTTCTTGTCTTATCTTGATGCTGTCTTTTCAGATTCACCTTTCCCCTCTTGTTTTTATAGGAACCTATTTCTCTTCACAAGCTCAAGTGACATCTAGTGCATGCTGAGACATACAGGCTGTGGTTTTGATTAAAATGTTTGGAATTAGATCGTGTTTGAACTGAAATATTTCAGGGTAAAAGACCAGCAATATTTTATCAAAAAAATCATGATATAGAGAGTTTTTTCCAGCCTTCTGATGAGGATCAGAGTTACAGGATTTTAATTGTGGCAACCTTTTTTTGCCTACATTAATTTTAATTGTACTTCATTATCAATGATATTAGAGGGGCTTTGCTGCATTTACTTTAGATACTTATTTCCATTTCACAGCTTGTCATTTCAAAATGTCAACTATTTATTTGTGTCATGTTTGACTGTGGTGTCAGGCTTTGTGTGTAATTTGTATTTGTGTATAATTTGCACCTGAGTGTATGTAATCAGATCCGTGGCTTTCCCCCACTCTTGCTTTACCCTTTAGACGGCAGATCATTTGCTGTCATTCAGTTTGCTTCACGGGGATGTAAAGAAACATGTATAATTAATACTGAAGGCTATGGGATGTTTGTGCTCTATATATGCAGTACTGTAAACAGGAAAACTGGAATCTAGCCTGAACTTCACCAGTTAGTGAGAAGAAAATGTTTACTTTGTAAGAATTTTTAGCTTTATATTCATCAGGTTTTTCAGATTTTACCTGCAACCAATTGCCATTTTTCATCTCTGATTTTTTCAACATTCTGATGAAGTGAGAGGTGGTCTGAAGTCAGTTTTCACCTTGCATTGGCTACAGGAGTAAGTGTAAACATCTGAGCTGTTGATGCAACTTGGATTGCATAACTTGGTTTCTCCTAGACATCTATCTATGCATTTTTGAAGGAGAATTTGGGAAGGTCTCAAGTGCTTACATATGTCAAAATTAGGTTTTGAGCCTTATGTTTTTCTCCAGGTTTCTCTGTAGGCTCAAATGTCTCGTCGATGCTCAGTTTTCATTTACTTATTAAATGAGTAAAGGTGTAAATATTTGAGGGCCTGTACTTGGGTATCAAATTGTGTATTTAAGCACTGAAGGGTAGCTTAGGATCTCTCAGTAGATCTCTCCCACCTTGCTCCCTACCTCTCTTGTGTATGACTTTCCTTTTTATGTTCAGATTTAGATTTGGTAAGAACAATGTTTTTCTTTTAATGTCCTGCAATAAATAGAATCAGTAGAATTGCAGTCCTTCAGATCTTCGCCAAAGACAACTGTGAGTCTTCCCTGTCAGACTCAGTCTTCTTGATGTCAGCTTAAGTTATTTTGTTCTCTGCTTCTGTACGTTAAAATATTTGTCTCTCTCGTGTGGCTCCTCATTTTTAGTGGAGGCCTTTTAAAAGTGGATGTCTGTTTGCTGAGGCTCCCATTGTAGCTGTAAGACCTGTTGTCCATCTCCTATATATTCCTTTTTTGCCCAGTTGGGACAGTCTATCTCATGATTCAGGACAAGCTATATTTTATGTATAACTGCATGCAAAACCATGGTCATGCATGATAACCATATAAAATAGAGCCATTATGGACAGCATGGAAGTGTCGTGTTTACTTAACTTTAAAAGCCAGAAGAAAGCATCTCTATCACCACCAAGGCTTAGTTACTGAGCAATGCAGGTGAAGCAGTTCACCCACTCACTGACCTTGGAGGGTGGTGGAAAAATGATGTATTCTTGATTTGTATTTCCAACCCTTCTAGCTGTGTTTACTGTGGAGTTCCAACATCTGTGATGTTGAAAAGGAAACAGTATGATCACAATTCCTGCTGTGAAGCTATGAGGAAAGATCATAAAGTATTATAGTTTGTAGTCAATCATGCATTAGATGATTTTTATCCTGAAAATCTGTTTAGAGGCATTTCTTATTTTTCCTCTTGTTTCTGACATCCTAGAAGAGAGAGTCCTAAAATATTTGTATACTTCTGGGAACTTCATGCAGCTGAAAATAACGATTGATAGAAAGGAGCAAAGTTGTGAGAAATACAATTTAATTGTTCCCTATGTTGAGTTATCCAACACATGGATTAATCAATACATGTTTGCCCTTCAGGCTTACTAGGCTAATTCCTCTTCCTAGATTTGTGTGTGGTGACTGTTCTTTGGATTTCCATTTTCAGTATTTGTAGTGTCACAAAGCAGAACTGTGGCATTTTCCACTGAATTTTCACTTCTGACCCCAGCCAGAATCTGTTACTAATGCAGAATATCACTTTCTCACCTGCTGTGCGGAATGGACCACAGGCTTTTAAAATGTGTGCTCAGCACCAGCTGCTGGAACATCTGTATATAATTTATGGTTATGTATATGTATAAATCTTGTAATGAGTTAAAACCCAAGAACTCTTGGTTTGCTCCATACCAACATCTTTACCAATATGCTGCATATTCCAGAATATGAAGCTTAAGCAAACTTCTGCCAGGTATTGTTTCCAACCAGCTTCTCTGTCCCCCCAGACAGGGGTTTGCCTTAACATGAACTGACAATGTAAAAATGATGGTTTGAACTCTTTGTGAATACAGATGGAATTCCAGCTTCATTCATAGCAAAGGTTATACTGTCTTTTTTTTCCTGAGAATGAGACTGCAGTGTTTCTTACATTTGGAGGATCTGAAAGAGTTAAGAAATCCATCATAATTAAAAAATATTCCATAGTATTTAATGAATGATTTGTAACTAATGTACAAGTGATAGAGCGCTCTTGGCTGTAAATTCAGAAGTCATATGCATGTGTGCAGAACGTGGGGAGGAGACAGACATCTCTGATAAAGATTGTTTGAAGTGCCAAACATTGCTTAAATAGCTGCAGTTATCCGACTGCTGGGAAAGTTTAGATGGTGGATCTGCAACATCTTGACAGATCCACTTATGGATGCTTTTAAACTGTGTTGTGATGGTGCTCTTTCCTGAAGCTTCTGTCTGTTGGGCAGTTTATCTGAGCAAAGAATAAGGTCTGTGGTGTTACAAGCTCTGTAAATGCTGCACTATTTTGAGTTTTGTTGTTTGGGTTTTTTTTTTAATAAAAAATAGTGTTATGAGCAGGTCAGGAGAGACTATTAATTGTTCTGACCCATCACTCTAGAGAGTTACAAACTTTCCTGAACGTTGACACTACTAACTTTATTAATTTGAATACCAGATCCTTATATTTTCAGGTTGTAAGTAGGTGAGGAAAAATAAATTCTCTGTTGCTGTTGGCCATTGGTAGCTTGCGTTAATCATGAATTTTCTGTCTTGGTTTTATAAATTCAGGATACTTCTAGAAAAACGTAAGTAAGTATGTGCTTTCACTGTAAAAAGCTGGGGACCTTTTGCTGTAGAGCCTAGTGGGGATAGTATCTTAAACAGAAGAAATCGTGTGTCAGCTGGCTGGAAGAAGAAACTGAAATTTTATATAGTCAATATAGTGTAAATAGCTGTAGACTTCTTAATGTTTGCTAAAAGGCAAACTTAACATATTAGAGACTCTTAACTGACAGTGTGTTGTTCTGAGTTAAATAGCAATTTGCTTCAAAATTAGGTTCAATGGTTTTGGTTCTCTTCAAGCTGTTAATTGACTTCAGAAAGCTGTTCTCCAATTAAAATGAATGGAGATGGTAATTGGGACTTTCCTCCATGACCACTGGTCAAAGCAGAATGATTACTATCTTTAGGCTTTTAAAGAAGGAGGTATCTCTTTCTACTAATGAGTGTGAGAAAATAACAGATTTGGAGAAAGCTGAAGCATGTAATATCTTTTGTTTTTTTCTTAGCCTATCCAGAAGAGATTATCTGTGATCAGATGCTTTATGTAGAACTATAGACTCACAGAACATGTTGAGTTGGAAGGGACACTCCAGGATCATGGAGTCCAACTCCCGTCCCTGTGCAGGACACCCCAGCAGTCACCCCATGTGCCTGAGAGCATCATCCAAACGCTGCTTGGGCTCAGGCAGGCTTGGTGCTGTGACCACTGTCCTGGGGACCCTGTGCCAGTGCTCGACCACCACCTGGGTAAAAAACCTTCTGATATCCAACCTAACCCCCTGTGATTCAGCTCCTGCTGTCACCCTGAGTCCTGTCATTGGTCACAGGAGTGAAGAGATTGGTACCTGTCCTTTCTCCTCCCCTTGTGAGAAAGCCATAGACTGCAATGGGGTCACCCCTCAGCCTCCCCTTCTCCAGTCTGAACAATCCAAGTGAACTCAGCTGCTCCTCATAGGTCATCCCTTCTAGGCCCTTCACCATCCTCGTGGCCTCCTCTGGATGTGCTCCAGTAGTTTGATGTCCTTTTTGAGGTGTGGAGCCCCAAACTGCACCCAGTGCTCGAGGTGAGGCCGCATCAGTGTGGAGCAGAGCAGGACAATCCTCTCCCTTGGCCGTCTGGCCACGCTGTGCTTGATGCACCCCAGGACAGGGTTGGCCCTCCTGGCTGCCAGGACACACTGCTGGCTCATGTTCAGTTTGCCATCAGCCAGGACCCCCAGGTCCCTCTCAGCTGTGCTGCTCTCCAGCNACAGCTCCTCCCAATTTAGTATCATCTGCAAATTTGCAGAGAATCCCTTCAAGTCCTGCATCCAGGTCATTGATGGAGATGTTGAAGAGGACTGGGCCCAGGATGTAGCCCTGTGGAACCCCAGTCTGATGTCACCCCATTCACCATCACTCTTTGTGCTCGACCTGTGAGCCAGTTGCTCACCCATCGTGTCACACGGTTGTCCAGCTGTGTGCTGGACATTTTGTCCAGGAGGATCCTGTGAGAGACAGCATCAAAAGCTTTGCTGAAGTCAAAGAATATTACACCCACTGGCTTCCCTTGGTCGACTAGGTTGGGTTACCTTGTTACTTGAAGGAAATCAAGTTCGATAAGCAGGACCTTCCCCTCATGAAGCTGTGCTGGCTTGCGTTTTCTCCAGGTGTTTTTCAGTGCTTCCCAGAATGATTTTTTCCCTAATTTTACCAGGCACAATGTAATTTCATAATAGTAGTGCACGCCAGAAGATAAGAACATGCTAGGAAATATATAGGTAATTTGGATGAATTTCACTTGGTTAGGGCCAATGAAAATACTTTCTTTGCTATTTAAGGAATTCTTTGAAGTAATGTATGATTTACTGCCATTTGACATAGATAACTTGTTAAAAGGAGAAATTCCCAGAGAACTGGATGGTGTGGGTGGGTGGGAAGCAATACTGCTTTTCTTTGTAGGAGGGTAAAGAGGGGCTGACTGGCTATTTGGGAAGATGCCAGAACAGGATTTTTTTAAACAGAGTTTGACAGTACATAGAGGACAGGTTTCATTACATAGTTGGCAGGTTTTACTGAGAACCCACATACTTTATGGTTTTTAAAGGCTAGCTGGAATACCAGAGGAGGGGAAGCACACAAATGTGGCTTCAGTGGGGCATTTGATATGGTTGGATACAATGTTTTTGTAAGAAAAATTGATCTGGGTAAAATAACTGCAAAACAATTAAACATTTTCAAGGGAACAACCAGTTTAGAAGACTATTCAGAGTTATCAGTTATTCACTATCTGATTGGAATGGATTACTGAAGAATGTGCTCTAGGTGTGATTCTTCTGTGTAATTTTTTTTTTATTAAGAGGTTGATGCTAGAATAGAAAACCATCTAAAACTTCTGGTGCTTCCAAAATAGATGGGGATGCAAGTAAGACAGTACTAGAATTAAAATTGGTGCTTACAAATAGGTAAAATTAATCAAAAACATTGAAGAACAAATAAAAAAGGAAACGTATGAATTACTAATGGAAATTAAAACAAGTGCAAACCTAAAATAAGAGATCATTTGGTTGGTAGGTTAGTAGGCAGAGAGGGGATTAGGGTTAGGGTAGGGTGCAGGCTGTGAACATGATAGCATGGTGTCTTGTAAAACTGTTAGTCTGGGATGTTTGGAAGTTACCCTTTGTAACCCTCAGAGCTTGTGAAAGCCCACTTAGGTAGCTTCTAATTTTGGGCACTGCCCTTTAAAAAGGTGGAAGAGAAGGGAAAGTGGAAGAACAGATTATGGAGAGTACAGTGGGTAAGGGAAGAATAAAATGTTTGGGGAAGGTGATCTGTGGGGGGAGAAAAAACCAAACGTGAAGGAGTTGGAAGAGAAAACTCTCAGCTGGCAGCATGATTCTTTAAATACAAGGTTTCTGAAAAGAGGATGGTGATCAGTTGTTCCCTGTGATCTAAGAAGCATGGCATAAAAAGTCATCATCAGATGAGTTTGCAACAGAGATTTAAATGGGGTAGTGGTGGGGGGAGAGTTGAACTACACTTGAATTGAAGCACTGGAGTGGGTGGTATGTGGAGGCTGTGTGAAGGATCGTAAATGGGACTGGAGGCACATCGTCAGGCACACTTTTAAAGTCTGCTATATTCTGCAGAAGCTGTGGGAAAGGACTCTGAGGTTCCTTCCAGCCTGTTTTTTTCAGGTAAGCAAACTTCACTTCACCCTTCCTATATGGCCCTTTTAGCTCACATGCTTTTAGTGAAGGGATTTAAGTGAAATGGAAGGTAATATTCCCTGATGAAGAGTATCCATCTGTTTTCCCTTGTGTGAAAAGACCAGTCTCAACAAATCTGGTCATCGTGTTCCTTCTTGTAATGTCTCTGCATGGGCAAAACAGGAATATCTTGGCCATACTCCGAATTTTACCCATTGGTATCTTGAATGTTCCTTGCAGCTTTGTGAAGTCCTATTGCACTCAATAATTACTTTTGTTTAATTTTCAAAACTCAAATGAGCTGACACAGTGAGACAGCACATCCACGTGAAGTTTTTTTAGGTAAGTTCATAAGGCTGAGACTCTGCTGCTTTAGTCCCTTTGTTGTGTGCATTGAAAGGTCAGAGGATTGAGTGCTGTTATAATCTTAGGTTTAAATGGATTCTTTCCAGGTATTAGAACAACCAAAGGTAGCTCTGCCACTTTCCTCAGATCTTCAGAGCTTGGGATTTAAGCACTAAATAACACTCAGACCCCTTCTGTCATCTAGAAGCTATACAGCTTCACATAACTTTTAAACTATGCCCTCAACTGCATATTTTTGAAGTCTAATTGTTTGAAGCTGTCAAAAGCTGAAGGATTTATGATACCTGTTGGGGAAGGGGAAGAGTATAATTATGCACCACTTAGCAGAACCAAGAAGCATTACACAGCATCAAAGCAAACTCCTGTGCATTTTGGTTATGAAAACCAGTCTGAGTATTGAAAAATGCTCAAAGAAAAGCAGGGTGAGGAGTTACTTTTAATGTAAGTCTGCTGTTTTAGAATGAGGTCTGTTAACAGCTTCTCACAACTTCAGAATCTTTGGTGGGCTCACCACGTTTCATTTGGTGCTCTTCCTCATGCAAACTAGCAAAGCAAGTTTTTTCTGCTGCTTGTTTCAGAAAGCTGCACGGTTCTACTTGTGGTCTGAGCATTTTTTATTTAATTTATGCAGGAATGTTTAATCTAAATAAATATGCCATTCTTTCCATTAGACTATGCTCATATATTTGTATGGTCTGTGTTTAAGCAGCTGCTTAAATTACTGCTTGCTACAACATACTAATAATGTCAAACAAAAATTAATTAGACAGCCTAACAACCCAAAGTAAACTATTTATTTCAAGTTACCATTATGTTTACTACTTTCACATTGAAAATCTCTCACGTGACTGTGACTTGGCCTTTTGCCTTTGCGTGTTATACTTTCAGACAAAGTGAAAAAGCTATTTTCAGAGATCTTGTTTTATTAAGCATATTTCTGATTGGTGCTTAATCTAAAGCACAGGAATTTAAGAAGAAAATATCAAAGGAAGACTGAGGTAGCAAACGTCACTGATATTTTGAGTTGAATTTCAGTTTGAAGTGGCTGACAAAGGCAATGATTGGTAATATGTGAACAAATAACAATTTCTTATTTTGTGCTCAGCACATTATATTAAAGATACATTTACAAATTTAAAGAAAATACAGTAGCTTTCTGGAAAGGTACCCTTAATGTTAACAGGATTGGCAGATATTTTGCCTGAGCTTCATTGTAATTCTGTCAATATCGTTGCATTCCTGACAATTCCAAGACGGAACAGCCATGTGGGAATTGCCTTACTGGCCTTTGCTCCTGATGCTTTTGTAATAACTGAATCGTTCACAAAAGATTCTTGTAGCAAATCCTGGCAGACAGTGGTTTCTCAGGTTGTTTGCTTGACCTTAGCCCATTGAGAAAATTCAAGAGTGAGGACAACTCAGTTTCAGCTATATTTCAGGTTTTTTACATGATTCAATGCTAAGAGTTAAGAGTTCAACCCATACAAATAAAATGTGCTACTTTTCCTGTCAAATAGTTAAAAACATATAAAAAATATATTTCTGTTTGTGAATTGCGCTTGTCCTTTGGAATTATATGAAGCAGCAGTTCTGAAACATTTTAAATTGAAAGGGTTTCTTTTCCACTTGGAATTTTTGGTGCTTTCCAAAAGAGGGAGCTAAGGGAGATCTTCAGTGTTTGGGTAGAGTGGAAGGTAATAGTTTAAAAAAAAATCCAACCAATGAAACAGCAACAACAAAAAAGGTGTTCCGGGTTTGCAATGGGCACAAATGGGAATTGCAAACTATCTCAGATGTTCTTAAATGTATGTAATGTCAATCTGTATCAGTTTGGAACAGGAAAGAAACAGGCAAAGGCAGCAGTTAGGAGCTTGGGAAGCAGTGCTGTAGAATGCAGTTGGTGCTGTCACTGTCTCTAGCCTCTCCTTTCTTGCAGACTCCTTCAGGGAAGGATATGTTGCAGCTTCATGGGACTGTGTGGTAAACAGCATACTGTGAAGTGCTGTAAAATCATATGTAGATCATAGCGTATTTTTAATAGCTTTGTTTTTTATGTGTGGGTGCTTTTCTTCAGCCCAAGTAGTAGTATTTTAAAATGTATGATGAGTTCAAGGAATAAATACTTCTCATATATTTGATGTACAAAACTCCTCGTAGGCAAAAATATTTTTCTATGTCCGTATAACTTTGGAGTCTGATAGAGAGTATATCTTCCTCAGTAGTAATGAAGGTTGGATATGGGATCTTTCGGGCTAAATTAAGTATTGTGGTATGTTCATCATGTAGGTTAACACCTGTTTCTGAGTGTCACATTCCTCCTAAAAAGATTGTTACAAATAAATCAGCAAGAACCTTGAGAAAGGGAGGAGGGAAATAAAAATGGTTAATAAACAGTCCTAGGTAATGTATCTAGTAAGCAAATATATAGTTGTTTTAGAGTTATTTTCTGTAATTACAATTTTGTATAAGTAAAAAACACTGGTCTTTGTCATCTGCGTTCTTCTGAGGAAAGAAGGAAGCTTTTATAAGGTACTTTTGATGCAAGTCAGACTTGGGTAGTGTGTCTTTGCTTTATGTAATCTTTCATTCCTTTCTGTGAAAAAGATTAATATTCTGACGCCCAGCAAAGGGGGACTTGAATTTTATGGTTCCTTTGGTTTTCACCTCACTAGAATGTCACTTGTAAGAATGGTAAAAATTACCTTTTCTGTCAAAATATTATTTAAATGTGTGTGGGTTGTGTTTACTCTTAGTTAATAATGTTACTGCTTCTTAACTATAATATTTATTAGGAACAGTATGTATTGAAAAAACATACACAGGGCTGGATGACTGTGGTCAGCATTATTCCGAATTAATGTCCTGTAGTGTTCACTGTCCTGTAACGTTTGCCATTTTGACTTGTCCTAATTAGTCTACAAATCACATAATCTTAGAAACACCCTGTTTCAACGAAAAAAAATAACAGCAGAAACAGCTATTCTTGGTATTCCTTCTCAATTTTTTCTGATCTTTTTTTAAATAATGAAAATCTTTACTTTTCTCCCTAGTAGTTACCTGAAAGCAATTGCAATTGTTATCTTAGTGCTGCAGTGAGTTTCTTTCATTTAGCAGAGGACTAACTTATATGTGGCTTCCCCAGCTACAATAGGAAACTAAGAAAAGTTTTTGGAAACATTTTCCTAAAATATGCAGAGGAATGGCTATTGGAGAGGGGCACCTTATATTTTTATTTATTTTTAAAATTGTCCTTTCTGCCAGATTGTGTGCAAGAAATCTCAAAGTGGGAAATCTCAAAACATTACTTCCTTTGTTAATAACTTCCGTTAGAAGGCTGAAGGAAGACTGATTTGATTATTGAGGCTTTTGGTGCTAGGGAACTTTACAACTGAGGAATGCCTTTGTGAACTTGTTCTTCAGCAAGCGGGAGGCCATACCCTGTAAGCTCCTGTGCTGAGAAGCTGATGACTCCTTCCTACTTAGATGAAAGAACAGACTGTGTGCCTACACGCCCAGTAGTCTTCAGCCATAGTCAGGGAGCCATTTGGATAGGCAATTCTGTCCAGCCTGGAATTGTACTTACTGGGAAGTGAATTTTCTGGTGAGAGAAAGATGCTGTCATCTTTTATGTGATCTTTCATAATTCTGTGGAGATGTGATGTTGAGTATAGGGGTGCAATGGAATGCTGAAGCTTTGACTTTCTTTTCTGAAGTTTTGGTTAGTGTTATATGTGTTTGTGAGTGCACGTGTGCATGTCTGAACATTTTGTATGTGTGCACATGGGCGTGCACTTACTTTCTTTTATTCAAAGCAGAATGTTTACGGCTATTCTTAGGCTCCTTGTTAGTGGCTCCTCTTTTCCACGGCATGGTTCCTAAAATCACTTTTGCATAGATACCGATACTGGCCTCAAAAAATTGCTTATACATCCACTATTCCAGTGACCGAGACCTAGAAATATTTTTGAATCATAGAGACCAAAAAATGGTAAAATAAAAGTGGCTTCTTATCCGTGGATAAAATTGTACCTAAAAATGAAATGAAAAGTTAAAAGTAGATTCCCTAATAGGGCTATTCTAATTATTGTTTTTTTAGGGACTTTGCAATTTATTTATTGGTTACGTTAAGTAAAAATTCATCTCAACTTTCGGGTTATATACATCATGTTTAAGAGAGAATGCAGTTACTCACACGTCTTTCAAGGGGGCAAGGATATATGGAAGTCAAAGAGAGAAGGCATTAGTGTTAATTTTATTCTAGTAATAACTAATGGTAATTAATGTAGTTGAAATGTTTTGCAGATAGAATTCAGGTTTCACATTTGAAAAAAGATTATTAACAACATCCTGGAAAAGAGGGTGTACTGTGGAAAGGAATAATTATGGGGCAATGTACTCGGTATCCTTGGAAGGAAGAAAATAAATATTAATAGTAAATACTAATACTCTCTATTCTGTGGTAGAATAGAGAACTTGTTATCTCAAATAAGAATTAGAATTGCAGCAGAAATAATTCTCCAGATATGGGGGTTTTGTATATGTGCATGTGCTTTTTCTCAGCCGTAGCTAAGACAACAGGAGTATTTTGTCTGATTTTCAACATAGTGAGAACATTACAGGGTGGGGGGAGCGAGTGGAAAGTTTGCTTTCTTGTTTTAAGAAAATTGTTTTTGGACTTTCAATCACAAATGGATTCTTTCTCTACATGATACAATATTCCTCAAAAATTTTACAGAGAATGTAGATATTTGAGTGCAGGATAACTTACTGAAGCATGTGCCCTCAGGAAGAACAGGGGAAGTTGTACTTGCATATGTTGTGAAAAACATATGCAACTAAATTTAGCTCATACTAGCAGATTCTACTTATTTTCAGGATTGTTTGTGGGATACTTCCAACCTTGTATGAAAAAGGGCATGGGAAGATTTTTTTTTCTTTTATTTCTACTTGAGCTCTTGCATCTCCTTTTCTTCTTTCTCTCTCCCCCACAGAAAAAAGCCTCTGAACAGAAGAGAAATTATTTCTCTGCCTACACTTGTATCTTAGTAGTCTGATTTTAGCACCATGTCGTCATGCTGCAAGATTAATTGGCATATGCTGGTTTTTGTTTTTAGCCTACTCCAGTTTTATACAGTAGCTAATGCTTCTTCCATAAATCTTAGATTTAAGTGTGAAAGCTTAGCCTGTTATCCAAAACTATTTCTTTCCTGTTCTTTTGAAATGCAGCAACGTCAGAAACTGCTGTTTATTGTGTGCAATATGTATTTTGTGTATTTGATACTATTACTGCTGGATTAAAAAAAAGAACTGGAACTGGATGGCTTAATATTTGTCTGCTAGCATTTTAGTCTTTAGTAACTCTTTTTGATGGGTGTGCTGAGCTGTAAGTGCTCTGATTGTAGTTCACAGAACCATGATGTCGAACTGACCACTTCAGCTGCTATTTTCAGAAATCATTTTTTTTTCCCCCTCTGTTATAAGGGAAGTTGAATACTAACATTGGGTGTATCATGAACCTGGCTTTGATTTAGTTGGAAAAGTTTTGAGTGCTCTCCCTTTTGAGGAAAAAAAACAACAACCACTGATAGTTTCATGTCACATCGGTAGCTGAAAAGAAAAAATACTTGTGCCCTGATGCCTTCTACATTGCAAAGTTACAATTTCCTGACATAAAATATACCTTGTCTCCCTGCAGAGCTTGCTTTGCATGTGGCATACTGCCTGCCTTTCTGTCTCTAGCTAAACACATACTAGTTAGTTGAAATAGGTTTTAGGGATTCTAATTGTTGATAATCTTATGGAGCCAGTAACCATAGTATATTCAAATTCAGGGATTGTACCTTGGATTTCCAAGCGGTAAAATGAGGTTGTTTACTCACTGTTCTGAAGCTTTTCAAGACATTCAGAGAATTGCCTTTTAGCACTGCACTTCATAAAGCTGTTGGTATTTCTTCCTTGACAGCGTGTACCCTTAGGTGTTGAATGCAAAGATTTTTGACATCTGGGTGGTAAAAGGATTTATAAGACACTTTTTTAAAGGTCACTAATCAATACTGAGCTGCCATTTTTAGAGGTGACTATCCAGCAGCTTTTAAAGCTTGTCCTTTGTCTTTGGAATACCTTACTTTACAACAGAACTGCTGAAGGTTGAGTCAAGTTTGTTCAGAGCTGTATCCCCTGGAAACGTGTTGGCAAGCATGATTTAGCACTGCTTGTCTTAATCCTGTACATTCCTGGCCACAGCAAGGCTACACATTCAGTAAGCTTTATTCCATGCTGTACTTTCAGCATTTAGAGTTTGTAAAGCCAAAGGCATTAAAAAGATGATAGGAGAAATGAGCTTTTTTCTTTTTCTCTCTTGTAGATACAAAATTTAGAAGTCTCAAAAAGAGACTATTACATAATATGAAGCTATAATTTCTGAAGTATCATAAGAATCAATCTGAAATATGAAAAACGTGACATGACTATTTTCAGCACCATTGGATTCTAGCAGTATTTGGGGCAGTTTGTGCCAACAGTACACGTCCATAAAATTGGTGTGCAGATAAGCTTGTTTTAACTTGTTCCAATGACTGCTTCATTTAGGCAAAGGATCTCTTTATGACCAACCTTTCCTCATAAGGGCAAGCTTCTAGGACAAATCAAAAAGATTCCCAAATAATGGTAGGTTATTCAGGGGATCTGTAGACGTGAAGAGGACTCTTAAGTTTTAAAACCCATACAAAGAGTAATGGCTTCAGGCAGTGCTGCTGGCAGGACACACTCAGATGGTTATAATGACTTCCGTCAATGTAAAACAGGTAAAACATGTTTTATGAGGGTCTAATTATTGCTTTTAAAACAAGAGTAATGTGGCTGGACTTGGACTTACTAGAAGGCCTAGGTTTCATTAAGCCTATCCCATGCTGGGACGTGATTATGTCTCCAGCTAAATCCTTGTTTTTTTTTCAGGAAAGTGGACAATGTATTTCAGTAATTTAGATACAATTTCCTGCAGCAGGGCTCTGCACAAAACTGAAAAGAATTCCTACCCTTATGGAATTCTCCAACACAGAGCTGGATGCTTTTGGGAGACATTAGAGTGCAAGTGAGTGTTATCACTTTGTTGTATTTTATGGTACTTACACCAGTATTTATGATGGTACTACCATAATATTATGACATGTTGTCTCAATAGCTCTGAGAAGTAGGGGAATCACTCCTGTCTACAAAGAGAAAATGAGTCATTCAATAAATTGAGAAGTTGCTTGTGATCTATGGTAGATCTTGTGGAGCAGGAGAGTCATTACAGGGTGTCTGAGAGTTGTGGGCCAGGACAACTGCAGCACTGAGTATATATGCAAAAATATCAGCAATACATAATATGACTATGAATGCAGCTGTCCTATTTCTCATGTGTCTTAACCCATAAGCTAGTTTTATTTTCCATCAAATAAATTCAGGTCAATAAAATGATTATGTTATTGTTTAAATTCTGAGTTGGTAAAAAGAAATATTCCCAACAGTATTCTTTTCCTGAGACAGAATCGGTACTTTTACAAGTGGGATGAAGTGAGCAAAGGTAGAATTTCTGTTCCTAAATCATCTAAAAAGTTGTTTAAGGTGGCTGGTTTTGTTTTGGTTGTGGGTGTGTTTTGTTTTTGTTTTTTTTTTAATTACCAAATTTTAATTAAATGACTAAGAATAAAAATAGTTCTATTATTAGTCCATTCATGGAAAAATATTCTAATTGTTTGAGTAACACCACCCTTCTTCTTTTCTTGCTTATGGCAATACTAGGCACTGCTAGGCTTTGAGTAACTGCAGCCAAGGAGGAAGAAAGCAGGGATCCTGGTTTGCTGGGCAATAAGCACTTACTTTAGAATCTGTGTAAAAAACTAGTTCATAACATTACTCAGTGTTCCCCCCAGATCCAAAATTAAACCATTGCATCTCCACTGTTTGAAGCTGTTGCTCAAATGCCAAAGCATTATCTAAAGGATGTTTCATTGCAAGAAATGAGAGTTTCAGCCCATGAACAATTCATTTGTCAGACTTCCAGTAAATATAAAAATGAAAATTTCTCTCAGAAAAGTACAACTGTTTCCCTTGGTATTTCAGGCCACCTTAGTTGTGGAACAAGGAAAAGCTGAGAGCTCTTTTAAGGATAGGACCCCCTTTGTTGCAAAATTCCTGTGATGGTGTATCAGGGAGGAGCTTCTGGTTTGTGACGAGAACAGGTGTTGCACCAGGTTACTAAACTCCTTAGCACAATCCATGACCACTTGCTGTGTTCTTTAAGTCTTGGCAATTTCAGAAGACCTGCATATATATAAAAATGCACTGCATTGTTTGAAGGGAGGAATCAAATATTACAGTATCCTTAGTTGGTTTTGGAACCTAGAGGTTCTAGACATCACATAATGCATTTCAGATTATTAGTGTTATATATAAGTTTGTTCTCTACTGTTCTACCATCATAATTGAATGTAAATTACAGAGAAATTAAGCTGAGTATCTGGAAATTTCTGTAAAATCCAATTTTCTATATGGAAAGATTTTCCTGAAAGAAAGCATTACTAGAACCTTTAAATTAATGTAATACACTAACAAATTGCCTTACAGAGTTTCAGAGATAGCATATATCAGTTTTCTTCTTTGTTAGTACAAATAACTAAATGCAGTTGTATTTCTATTTTTTATTGTTGCTTTGAGTTGTCTGATTGGAATGTCAATATTATGTATAAGATGAAAGTAAAAAGGCTAGTCTAACTCATGCTTTAATAAATCGAACTGGGAGATCCCTACAGAGAGAGGAAGGATCTTTGTTTTGAAATGTGTTACAGTTTTGTGTATCAACAGTAGCTTCCAGTGGAGGTTAGCAATTATGCTAACATTAACTTTGTGCTAGCCAGAATCAAGCCTAATCTTTCAAAATCCTTCTCCACCAAACTGTTATGTGTCATAAAGGTTTATCTTCCACTAGACATTCCCTCCCTAATGGAAAAGCTGTTAGAAATTAAATAGTTTGAAATAGAGTGGAATCTATTTTTCTTCAAATAATTACTCACTCTTTGTTTCCCTGTGCTCCTGCTTGAGTGATACATTAGAGGCTGAGGAGGAGCAATGAGGCCAGGTTTATTCTCTGTTTGGAGGTCATTCCATGAAGCTTGATTTATATAAAATGCACAATATGGAAACACCCTGCTACCATGAGCTTAGAAAATAATCGGTCTTTGAAGAATGAATCAGTAGCTGAGCGATTTCCAGGGCTGCAATTCTGTTAAGCGATTGATCACCAGTGCCAGCTTGGCTGCACTGATTGCTCCTGCAGAAATGTTATCAATAGCATTAATGAAAATGGTTATTTTGATTTTGAGATTACTGAACTTATTGCAGCAGCTAGGGATAATTACTGGAAATAATTTCTTTGCAGTAACACTGTCTCTAGGAGGATCTGGGGTGGGGAAATCTGAGCTTTTTGTTTTAGAAATAATGTATTTTGACTTGGCTCTGCTGTGTGACTGCTGTGCAACGTCAAAGCAAGAGCATCGGGGTGCTTCTGTGGTGACATGGCAGTAGGTCAGGGATAGTACATTTCTCTTAATCTTCTAATTATGTGGTAGCTTAAAAAGATAACCTAATGTTTTTATGACTTGGCATACTGAATAGTGTCACCTTGTCAAGAGCTTTAACTGGCAATACCGTCAGTCCCTTTTAAAACTTTTTATGTATTAGCAGTGCTTTTCCTGGGCTCCAGCACCCATTAACTTACAGTTGTGGCTGTGACAGCTTCGCGTATCTGGCGGTTCCAGGTCGGACACAGAAGATGCATGCCACATGATCAGTGAGCATGGGGAAGAATTTTGTTGGCTCTGGGTGCTGTCAGAATCCTGCAGTAGCTGCAGGGACAGAATCCAGCTGGCCAGAATTGCGTAACGAGTTCATTCTTTGTGTTTTTTTATTTGGTGGCAGGAATGGTGGAGACTTGTGACAAAACTATTTTTGGCTGAAGAATGTAAATTCATTGTGACCCAAAGTGTTGGTGTAAATGTATGCGTTTGAAATTCTAATGAAACAGACCATTGGAAACCACTGGTTTCCTGCGAGCTCAGCTTTGCCTGGGCAGATTTAGATGGAGCCTCTGTGACGATTGCTGAGATCCACAGACCCAGGAGGCCTGTGGGCCTTTGTCTGGAGATTTTAGAACAGGGCCAGAGCTCCCTTTTTCACAAGAGGACCTCACAAAGTCCGGGATCTTGGCTCCTCTGTTTTTGCCCTGCCATGCTCAGTGCTTTCAGGAAACCAGGTGTGTCCAGAGCCCGTGAACCACTGCTGACTCTTGGAAATCAAGCCTTCATTTTCAGTTTTTTCAATAAACTTACTTTGATTTTTTCTCTCTTTTGCAATATCTATCTTCTGTTTTTCAGAATTTCTTGCTGAATAAAGCTCTCTGTTCCTACTTTTTCACTCCTGTCAGAAATGAGGCAGGGAGCCCACAGGTGCCACGCAACACTTTTGCTCTCAGAGCTGATTTAGCTGAGTTTTTTAAGTACAGTAAAAAGTTAAAATAACCTATTTCTCAGTCACATGCATGGGTTGGTCTTGAGTGGAAGGAGTGGTGGAGCAAGAGTGAGGCTACATGGGCAGGCCACTGGAGAGCGCCATGGAGTGCACGTGTTAACCAGGTCAGTGGGCAGTGACAGCTCCGGCAGTGACTCGCAGGACGTTCCCTTGGTGTATGTGCACACTGCACGACTTAAGTGTGTAAAAGTAGCACTAATCCCAGTTATCCTAAATTAAATATTTGGTTTAACTTCATGCATAGGTTCTAAAGCCATAGTTTAGTACAGTCTTACGGACCAGAGTTATGTGCCTACTGAATGGGTCTTTACCACATATGAATTTGGTTCAGAGAAGGTAAACCGCAGTTCTGCTTGTGCAGAGACACTCTTTTATCCTGGAGTGACATGTCTCTGCAAATTTGTGTGTGTGTGTAAGCTATGCAAACACTTGCCTGCTTAGGGCATCCAGCACCTTCTGCTATTTTAACTTTATTTTTCATCAGGCTCAATGTAGCAGAGTAAGCTTTGCTGCTCTGAATATTTTATGTTGTCACTGGAAAAGTCCCAGCTGGAAAGTGCTTATTTAATGATTTTCATTTGAACTTCTTTTAATAAAGAGACAGGCAAGGGTGAAAGTGACCTGCTTTGACTGATGCAAGCAGCTGACAAAAATGATAGATTTTATGAAAAGTTCTATGAACACTTGTAAGTTTCTAGGCATTTCAGTACTTTAGATATTGAGTTTTGGGGTTTTTTTAGAATGTGAAGTAACCTAGTGTGTAGCTTCATTTACGTGAAAATACTGGGTAGTCTTGCTTCATTCAGGTTTTTACATATGGAAACAGGCACATAAAAGCACAGGAACGAAGTACGTATGCTTGACTGTAGAATTCAGGTAGTGAAACTTATGTCTTGTGTGCAATTATTGTTGATTTGAATAGAAATTACAAAGCATAGTAAGATATGTAGAGGTAAAGAGTTTAATATGTAGGCTTTAATTGCTTTTCAGAATTTTGTAGTTCTGTTACTTCATATTCTATAGTCCAGAGGTTATAATTCTCTTTGTGACTGTTTTCTTTCAATGTTATACCAGTTTGGGTTTTTTTAAATTTTACTTTGGCAAATTGGAATTTACTAGTTTCTCCAAAGTGATCATAGAAATGCTTGAATATTAGACCTTGTTATACGTTTTGAAAAAGAGCAAAGAGTCTAATGAAAGTAAAACTTAATAGGAGTGTCCTGAACACACTTCAGTGATGCTTAGTTTGGAAATACCTTTCCTGGTGAATCAGCCTTTTTGTTTTGTTTGGATTTTGCTGTTTTTTAAAAGCTTTTCTGACTTCAGTTAAGTGAGTTTGAAGAGAGTTTTTAAAAATTCATTGATCTATTTTGTAAAGAAAGGAATATGTTTTTTCTTTAAATAACTCTGGACCTAGTTTTTCCATCTAGTAATTCCACATAAGTTTTCACTTCTACCTATAAAACTGAAAGTGTCACACATCTGTACTACAGATGTAACTTAGAGGAAACCAGGAAACCCAGGAAAAAAAACATATATGAGATTATACATCTATGAAGAGGTCTTATAACAGGTTTCTCTAGGAACTTTCAGTATAGGTTCCTCTAGGAGCTTTCAGTCTTTCTTAGAACTGCTTTTATTTCTGTAGAGTAGAGCATCTCTATACGTAGTAGGTAGGTCTGCAATTTCACAGATATGTGTAGTTTCCAAATGTCTTATAAGAAAAGCAATAATTATATAATAACTGGAAACATTAATGGCTTTTTCCTTTTAAATTTATTGTATTGTCTACATGATCTGAACTCTACATCAGTGGAACAGTTATGCCCATTTAGAAAAAAGCCTTTCTGTTGAGCTAGCTCTTTAGAGTTTATTCATACTTCAAGGTATATCTGATCTGTAAGTCAGCTTCAGTCCTTATGCCCTGTTATTTTAAGTACATCGCAAGGAACTTTGAGATGAAGTATTGAATGTTATTGGCTTTTTTTTTTTTTTACACACTATAATATGCCTTCCTTTTTTCTTTAGAACTACTTGACTTTTCTGGTTTACTATTTGCATAGCAATTGTCTTAAAAAAAACTCAACAAAGTAAGCCCACTGTTTTTTATTGCAAAATAACCTTCAGCAGAAGTTCAAACAGGAATTTGTTGTTATTGCTGAGGAGGGTGGATGCAGCTCTGATCTCTGAAGGAGGCTTCTGTCAGACCCTGAAGGATGAAAGCTAAAAACCAGATTTTGTTTTCACAGTACTTTTGTACTGTCCTATACCACTTTTTCTGTGGCATTCCTGAACATTTACAGCCATGTGGCTCCTTGTGCATAAATTGAAGACAACCCATGGCTTTGCCCTGCTGAGGAGTTTTCCAGGTTGTGCAGTAACTTCCAGGTGTATCTTATGCTTCATCACCGTACCTGCCTCCTGGAACACCAGTCTCAGCTCTTGCTTCTGCAGATCATGTGCAAACCTTCTCAGCAGATAGAAGCTCATTTGGAAGAAGTCAGGTGGGGAGGTTAGGGGGTGGGCTGCATGCGTGTGAAAAGCACAGCATAACTTTTTAACTCACCTCATTGAAACTAAGAAGTTAGTGATGTCAGAAGAGCCTGTCTCACGTTTACTGTTCAACACAGCAGTTGCCATGGCAAAAGTCAAACTGAAATCTTTTCAGACAGCTGTAATTGCTTGGCGTCTGTGAACAGCTGAGATGGTTATCCCTGTATGTTGACAGCAGTTTAGCAGCTGAGATTTTGACTGCTGAGAGATTTGGCTTACATTACTATGCTGTGTCATTCTACTTTTGAAGTCAATTATTTGAATTGTCACACAGCTATAGAGGGGCCAGGGACCACCTGGAACCAGCTCTGCAGGGAATAAGTCATTTAGCTCAAGTAAACCTTAAGCTCCATGGCTTGGAGAAGATAGGGAACACCAGTTTTATTTTGCATGGAGGATGCAATGATCTGGTAATCCATGTTGAGGAGGAAGGCAAGTGCTTTCCCCAGGCACTGGGAAAAATACAAAAACTGAAAGGCTGCAAGTTTGCTTTCCCTGTGCTCCTCCACTATCACTGTCCTGTTCTGAAGATTTCTTTGCTACTGCTGTGCATTGCCTGGCATTTTTTCTTGCAGACATTATCATGATTGTCCATGTGAATGGCAAAGGTCACCTATTTTATGAACCCATTTGGATCCAATATATCTAATATAGAAACACAGAATCTTTTGTCCTTTCACAGTTTCTGTCTCTCCTAAACACTGAGGATGTGTTTGCATGGACACACGATGCTTTTGTCTTTTCAGACTCTGTATTCATTTGCTTGTCAGTGGCTACAGACACTTCTTCATAACTTGTGCTTGAACTTAGCTCAGTCTGGTAATGTCTTAGGCATTTAGTTTTTGCAGTAGCATTTATGACAAATACAGACAGACTGCCAAACTCATCAGAATCAGAAATACTCTACAGGATCTAGCAATATTTTCAACTGTCACTTAACTGAAGGGGCTTACAGCCCTTGTAACTTGCTCCTTGTGGAGATGCCTCAGAAAAATACATCATTTCCATTATGCAGGACTGAGTAATTTCAAATTGCACCTTTGTGAGTTTGGTTTTTTTAAGGTAAAAATCTGTAGATCTCACTAGGATTACACAGCTTGTTAATTATTGGAACAATTTATTTTTTAAAGTTGGCTTATTGAATGAATATGACTTTATTGCTTACTGGCTTTCTCTGTTTTACAGAAAGAAATCTGTATATTAAAAGGTTCAAAAAGGTTATAGTGCTGTTATACTGCTGTGAAACAAAGTACCATTATCTTTTACTGGGTGCTGGGTCACCATGCAGTTATATTGCTACAATTACACTGGCATCCTCTTGTGTTGCTTCCTTGTACGTATAAATGACACAAACAAGTGAAGGAGAATTCAGTTATGCACAATGCTGAACCTTTTATATGTTAATGTTTTATATGGTTTGTAAGTAAAAGACCTTAATTTAGATTTAATGTCTGTACAATGTAAGCTATATTAAGTATGCTGCTTTTTTGGGGGCAGGATCTTTTAAGTAAATTCATCTTTACACAGAACAGGAATTCCTGAAACATGAGGTCCTGCATTCTGCCACAAAATTATGTAATTGTTTTTTTCCCTTCTCTATCCGATTTAGCATGGGGCAGTTTTTCATTAAAGAAAGCAGATGTTCAGTTTGGACAGTTCGTGTGATATATACATAGTTTGTAATTCACTGCTAAAGTGTAAATTGAGACCACTCTGGAGGTTACTTTTCCCTGGGAAGCAGGCTCAAACTGTTAGATCTGGTCCAGGTAGTCTGTCAAATATCATGGTGGGCAATCATATAATTTATTTAGGATGTGTTTTAGCTAGCTACCCAGATAGGAAAAGCTTTATATGCCCTCAACCTCTTGAGCCATATGGCTCTTTTTGGAGGATTGTCTTTAGTAAGCCTACCCAGATGAAGTCTAGCCAGGTAAGTTGATCTCTTCTGTCAGCTAGATCTAAACAATGGGAACAATTAAAATCACACTAGTAGAATGAAATATTGTTAGCAATGTCTGTTCCCTTTCATTTCTAGGTCAGATCAGTTCTATGCTAACAACAAATGAAAGACTGATTTAAAACATAATTTAGTTGTGATTATTTCAGCAGTGCTAGAGTTTTGCTAGGCTCCTCTGCAGAAGTGAAGTCAACCTATTTCATAGCAGATAGGCACTAGGGCAGTTTTGGTTAGCGATGCCTTTGTGCTTTGTAGAGATATACAAGATAAGTAACGGACAAAGGTAAAAATAAGAATAATTAATTTCAGTAAGTCTGCACTACGACTGCTAGAATAGAATGAAAATGGTTTGAATGCAAATTGTTCCCTTACAAACTAGCTATCTGTCTCAGACTGGAATCTGACAGGAGAAAAGCCTAATCGATACATAGCAGATCTGAACCAGAGTGAAATCCACAAAAATACCCTCCTCTAACAGTCTCTCCTCACTCCTGCTGTTATGTCAATGCACAGATTTCCCAAAGCTCTGCAATTTTTATTTAGCCTAGAACTGTTTAGTATTTTCCCTCAAACAGTAGGAGGCTGTTTCCCTCAAACAGTGGGAGCATTAGCATTAGCCAGAC
>VZRW01002018.1:24183-65057 GCA_013398125.1 Aegotheles bennettii | reverse complement strand
TTCTGTGATTCTGTGATTAGAAGTGAGAGAAATAGCTTCAAAAAGAGACTGAAAACCAGCAGCAAGTGGTGGCTGGCAGAGCTAAGGCAGAGCCCCTTGCAGGCGATAGTGAGGTGCTGCCACTGCAGTTTCCCACTGCCTGAGCTGGGAGAATTAGGTGGTGGTGGGAAACCTGGATTTCTGCTTCAAATTTTTTTAAAAAATCAGAAATAATAAGAGTACCAGGAAGCTAGACTGGGTTATATCCACCCCACTAAGCCTAAGGAAACACTTTTTCACAAATCTGTGAGTGTTATTCTGGGTTCTCATCTTGGTCTGCTAGCCAGGATTCATGCCTGGTTGTGATGCAGTGAATAGTGATACTGCTGTGATAGTGGGAGAGCTTAAATTTCATCCAGTGTGAAAGAGTCAGCACTGTGGTAGTGCAAACACATGAGTGATTAGTATGGACTGGCACGATAACCATGTACATAAGTCTTGTCCTGAATGCATGAAACTTGATGGATCCAGTATTGGCCACTGGATTTTATAGTGTAATACAGGAGTTCACCTGCAGAGCAAGTAAATTCATCCATTCCAGCAGTGGAAATGCAGCCTCCTTCGCCGTGCCAGAATCCTTGCATGTGGGAAAGAGGGAGTGCTTAATATGCTAATGATGTGTACTTTGTGTCTAATTTTATTCTTTTAGTGGCTTCTTATGGTGAAGATGATTGTGATAATCAATTTTTCCTTTGAGCAAAATGTTGCTTTTGGCAAGTATTTATCTGATATTTTTAAATGATTGATATTCTTTGGGGTAGAAGAAAACAGAAACAGACAGAGAAATTTAATGCCGTTTAAAGAAAACAACAAATGGGGTTTTTCTTCCTGAAAATAAGAGATACCACAAATTGTCCTTCAGAAATAACAAAAAATATCTTCTAAGATGGATTTTTAAAATATGAAATACCTTTTGTTTAAACATTGTGCAGTTTACTTTAATTTAGTTAGAAGTACTTTGCTTCATATAAAGCCATCCTTTATTACATTCTTAATAGGATTAAAATTGGCTGTAAGCAACAATGTTATTTAATTAATTTAATTTCAAGAGCTAAACTAACATGGTATTAGCTGGAAAGCCAGCACTTTTGAATTAAACTCTTTATACATCCTTTGGTTCTGCTTCTTTTCCAATTCTGTTTTCATGCCTACTACTAGTATCAAATGAACAAGCAAAAACATAAAATCAATATAGCCCATTTAGAAGCTGGCAGTGAAAAATATATAATTTGCTAAATACAAGTGTATTCATGTGTAGAACCAGCAAATGTATTTTAAATCTCCCCCAACAGCCACTAAAGTAATTTCTGAATCCATCTTTGCAATTCTGTACATGTCACATCTCATTTTATTGCTTGCATTTTAACACACTGACAAGCTTTCTGATGATCTGTTTATGACTTTTTGATTTCCTCAATTGGAAGGTGTGTGATATTTATTTAAAATTAAATTTCAAAGTACCAACCACAACCATTAAATTTTTGGAGCACAACTTATGGCAAATTCCAGATTCTGCTCATTCAGAAAGAGAGGAGGTATAGTGAACAACATAAGCAAACAGAAGATGGCACACGCACAGATATTTTTATTTAAGACAATAAAATATTTATGAAAAATATTATTTATGAAGATATTTATGAAAAAAACCCTTTTGTTTAAGTTAGAAGGACACAAGTAGTACTTAGCACTCAGATTCCCTTATTAACATTTTCATTAGTCTATTTATATGGAACAGATATGGTGTCTTCAAAGCTGACACACAAATTTAATGGAAAGCTGTGGCACATCCAGTGCAGAAGCCACACATAAAGGTTGGGGTTGATGCCTCTCTAAACCATCCTTATGTCCGAATAATCCACTTTACAGTGCAGCACAGGCATAAACCAACAAGTTTTACAGCCAGTTTGGAGTAATCCTAATGGTTTCTATAGATGTAATTGTGTCAAAGTACCTTGTGCTGCAGATCTGTAGGGAGAGGGAAGTGGGATGCATGCTTTGGTATGCTTGATTTGACAATTGGCAGTGGCTCTGGAAATTAGAACTAGAGGCACTTAATCTCAGGGCTGAAGACCAGACTTTGAACATCACATTGCACATCAGGCTGGTCAGCAATCTCAGCCCTTCTGTAGGCAGTCAGAAGGGGCAAATATTTTTCCAGCTAGTTTGGTTTTCTGTTTCTATTGTCCAAGGGGGTTTGCTCCCTCTCTGTTCGAAGACCAGTCAGATAGAGGCAATTTACATCTGTGTATGTAATGCTTATCACATTGTGAGGACTCTTGTTTGGCAATGTTTTTTATGTTCTCCACTTGTTGAGATCCTTTAGGAAACACAGAAGAAGGGAGTAATCGCACCCTCTGTGGCAGTACCCTGCAGTCCCTACTGTTTCTTTTATAGATGATAAGAAATTTATCACATTTTTCTTTGGATTGCTTTTTTTTGTTATTGTTGCTTCCAGTGTTTAATTAGTGAGCAAATCTCATTGCCCAGAAGTTTGAATCTCACTGCCAGAATTTACATGTATTCTCAATGGAAATTTGCCATTATAGAAAATCTCTGCTCTTTAATGGGAAAGGAAATCAGTGGTTTGGCTGATTTTAGGAAAGATAAGCTGGTCAAATTGTTAATGATAAACAGACCATTCAACCACTTTGGTGCTTTTGCATATGTATATATTTATAGGTAGGACTTTCATTTGCATGTAGCAAGTGCAATGAAGGTAGTAGCTAAGACAATGTCAGCCAGCAGGTTGCTTAGTAATGTTGCATAGGAAATGCTCAATAAGTAACTGGTTTAGACACGTAACAGGATTTCTGTTGTTTGAGCGAAGAGAAAGTGAATAAAGAGGAAATGGAGATGTTTAAATTGTTGAGCCTTTGATTCACAGAGTAAGACCAGTACGGACAAAATATATTAATGTTTTCTTTTCAGGTCCAGCTTTGAGACTTCACCGTCAGAAAAATAGGGCTGGTAGTATTTTGAAAACAAGTTTAACTAGAATTTTCTCTTGAAATGAGAAATACAAGGCAACACATTGTTATATTGTGTGTTTCACACGGGCCCCCAGCCTATGAAATGACTGTAGGTACATTCCACATCAGACAAGTGCATATGCGTGGCATTTTCATATGAAAACTTGTTGGGTTTTTTTTGCTTTTTCTTTATTCCACAGTGTCTTGTTTCTATACAGCCATCTCTGTGTTCAGTGCTGTTATGGATCTAAATAAATAAGCAGTAGACAACAGCACCTGAGTCACATTAAAGGAGACTGTTTTTCAAAGTCAGCCTTAGATACTATTGTATATGATTTAGAACTTCACTTATATTATGGTATTTCTACATAGTGGGTCAGTCACAAAATGAATAGTCAGTTCCACCTGTTTCACTTAACTTCTGGCTTTCTGCCTATTTTTCATGATTCTGGTTTGCAATGAGTTTGGTCACGTACCCTTCACTGGTGGAGTGTTTAGCCCATTGAATAATACTTGCAGTGTATTTGCTAAGAAGTTTTGCCATATTTTAGGTCACTGTTACAGTTAATTGCATTTAGTTCTATGTGACTGCTATAAACAGGAAGCAAGAGAAGATACCATATGTCCAAGGTTGAGTCTTTGGGAAGCAAAGCACTACCAGAATCAGAATTTTGTCTTTATATTTAGTACACTGGTTAATGCTCCAAAATGACCTGTGAGCTTTTGACATGAAGAACAACTATTATGCCATTGTAGCTTGATGTCCATTCTTTCTGCTTATTGAGAATAAGACTTTTTTTTTGCATGTAGGGAGCAGGAAATAGGAAGCAATGTGATTCTAACAGGCTAATACTGCTGAAGTGAATTTTGTCATAACTGTCTGCAGTACCCTCCAGAGCCTTTTCCATTTTACAATACCAAAGCTAAGGCTGAGAGTATGCCAGAGAAGGAAGTTGTCTTCATGTGCATTTTCCAGAGTCAGATGAGGCCCTGTGACGAGTGTTTCCCATGGCAGTTGCTGGCATGTAGATCACCATACATACATGCAGAATAGGGTCCCACACCCAGGGGAAGAGTTAGAAGTGTGGTTTAATGAGAAGACAAGGCAGACTGCACTGATCAGGCACAGTACGCATCACATAACTGTACTGACCACCAGCCCTGTTTGCACATGAATGGCCCTTTTTATCACCTTTTTTGTCTGTGCTTATTCCTCCTGCATGCTCATTCCTCCTCAAACCACCATGATACCTCCTGGCTCTTCCCCTGAACATCCCCTAGCAAGTCTTGTATAGGCCCAAAAGGCTCTGCCCAGCATATTGAGTCCCATGGCTCTGTTGGCCATAGTCCTGCAGTCTGTGTGAGCGTGCAGGGTCAGTGGGCCCCAGGGTCACTAGTGGGGCTGGCCGCTCTTCTGCTGTCACTTGGGGAGACCAGCTAGGGGCTTCTGGAGGAGTGACCAGGGATCCCCATATGCTGTTCCCTTGTCTTCTTTCTACTTGTGGAGATCAGCCTTTAATAGCA
Source organism: Aegotheles bennettii (assembly GCA_013398125.1). Taxonomy (NCBI): domain Eukaryota; kingdom Metazoa; phylum Chordata; class Aves; order Caprimulgiformes; family Aegothelidae; genus Aegotheles; species Aegotheles bennettii. Next base: position 60,525 of record VZRW01002018.1, on the reverse strand, counting down.
TAGACTGACAACACAGAGAAAGGAAATCTGGATTCTTTAGAAAAAATCAATTCCATGCAACACCCAGACTACTAGCATGCAAGGTGCTCTAAAAATGTTCTGAGACTAGTGTTTGAAGTAGCAGAAGGGAGAAGGGGATGTAGTTCTTGATACTGCAAGGCAGAAGGGTGCTGACTCCTGCTTAGGGACCACCTAGTACTGTTTAGCAATCCCTAGCTCTCCTGAATCAGAGGTCTCCTTCCTCATGTCACCTCATGTTACTATGGTAAGTCATTCTAGAAGATTTCTCAGAGTTCTCAAATATTTCATAAATAGACTTTAGTATACCTCAAAACATTCTATATTGGCATTGTGACCATTATGTTTTCAACACAATCTAATGAAGTGGCTGAAATTAAAAGAAGTTGAAGTGAGAAAATTGGATATGATAGAGATTTTGATTTTCAGTAGTCTTTTCCATCAGATCTAAAAAAATCAGCATAATTCCATGAAACATTTTACTTCTAATTGTAAATATTTACATTTCTTAAAACTGGGAATCTCCTCTATCCAAACGTGTATGTTATTTATAACACAGCACAGTATAATATAATACAATATGCTACCATAGTACCATAGTATTATAAAACTATATTTATATGCTTGATTATGTGCTTCTCAGCCCCAGATTTGCTGTTTAATTAGTTCTTACCATCTTCTAGCAATAAACAAAAGTGGTTTCATTTTACTGCTGTTTTGCAGGTTGGGAAACTGAGGCAAAGTTCATGAATAAGTTAAGTAAGATTATTCAGGAATTTGCTGGCTGAGCAGCAGTTTCAATCCTCAGTCACCTCTCTGAAGGTCCAGCCATGCTGAGTCTTGGATACAGTGATAGGAACCCCCAAAATTTCCTTTTGCCAGAAACACGCTGTTAATGTGACCAGGTTTAAGTCAAGAGTGACATCCAGTGGTCAGACTCATTTTATTTCCAAGGCTGCTTCCATTCCTCTAGCTAAACACCAGCAATCTAAGTATAAACTAGATTAATTTAGCCCTTCTTTTTTTCTGAGCGTCTTCTGTGGAAAGACTGATTTTAAAAAATGTGCACTGCTCAAAAAACTGTTCAATTATGTCCATTAATCGATTTTGGCATCAAAACTGCTTTTAAATTCCTTGGTTGCAATTATTGCTTTATGTCTCCGCTGATCATAATTTATAGATTGTTCATTTAGATTGATGGTCAAAGCCTCACAGTGCTAAGATACTTTTACTGGATATCTCAGATCTACTGAAATATTGCAGAATGAGATGGGTAGATGTGTATCTGTGCATATCTTTATGTGCATGTCTGATTTATGTGCTACTGATTAGTGTGTAAATCATTGCCCATTATCAGGCTGACCTCACAAACTGAACTGATACGTATTTCTCTTACAAAAAGTATTTGGCAAGTTAACAATTCACTTAGTTTCTAATCAATTACCATGAGGTCAGTCAACGAACCAGGTCTGGACTAAAAGATAATATTATTTAAATTGGTTATTTTATTTCAACAATTAAGTTTCTGGGCTGAAATGAAATTACATTTCAGAGAGGTGACATGAGTGTGCTCATTTAGCCTGTGTTGCCTTTTGTTGAGTTGTACCACAGTATTCTATTCTATCTCACAATGAACTGCGAAGTGAATATTCTTTCTTAGGAAGTGAAAAACAAAACAAAACAATGGTACTGAGGTGATGAGGTATTTTGCTTGTAGCAAAACTATTTTGATTTTTTTTGTTATTATTATTGGAAAAGAGGTCTTCTAATGAAATTGCCATATTAATTTGTATTGAGATAGAAGTATCTCTATTTAAAACACTATTTTATTAAAAAAACTGCTGTTTCAATTTGGTATATAGAAAGGCATTCTTCTATATAAGACTAGCAGATAAATATCATAAATTTAATTTTTACAGTAGTAGTGAAATCAAACTGTTCATAATAACAGAGACCTAAGCTTGGATATCCAAGTTACTAACATACCTAAATTCATACTCAGAGAGTGCAGTTTAGTATATTTTTTTTCCTTACAGTTCTGGAGGGGTTTGTCAAACATTTTAGGAACTTGTTTCAACTTCAAAGTAATTTCTTTTTCTTGCTTTATGGCTTTACCAGTTATTTCCTTTCACATGTATGCCTCAAAAAATCAGTGCCCTTGGTTTTGGAGGGCAATAACGCCCTCAGTAAAGTACTAAAACCAATTTTAGTCTGCTGTTTTTGTCATAATGAAAGTTTAAAAGCCATCCCATGGTAAACAGTGATTATTATTTCTGGCTGCAAGCCCAATCTAGTCTTCAAGACTAACATTTTTTTCTCATTGCATTTTGTGGCAAAATAGTTTTGTTTCATGTTAGATAATAATGTAAGGCTAATAACTGCAATGACAGAAAAGTAGCGTTGCATGCAATATTCTGTGTTCCTAGAGAACATTTTATTCCCCAAAATGTCGGTGCGTTTCACAAACTAGGTATGTACTAAGGCTATATTCGTCACTGAAAGTAGAAGATACACATTGTCTGTCATTACTAGCACATATCAAAAGCCAGCTTACCAAAACTAGGCAAAAAACGTAGGCCCTTATCGCTGAGGGTGACAGCAGAAAGTTACCTTACATGGCATATTGCAATGCAGTTGAAAAGAGAGGAAGGAAGTGGTGATATTTGACTTATGAGTGCTAACTAAATTCTCCTTTGTACTAAAAATATAATACAGATTTTTAATATTTGGGATGAGTAAACATAGGATTGCATATGAATATTTCTTTTTGTCTGGTGAGGCTGCAGAACGTGCTATGATTGATGAAAGTGAAGCAATTAATTATGTGTGAACTCAGCATTCCACTCAGCCAAACTGGATGTCATGTTGACTGAAAATCACTGGGATATATGCAAAGCCTTCCTTTCCAGAGCTGACATTATCTTCCACCATTGATCAGAGTGGTTTAAAATTTCAAATTGAAACACAGACACGTAACTACACTTACCTCCTCAGTGAACAAGTTGTTCTCGTTTTCAGTGACACAAAGAGCAATCCAGGCAAAGCTTAAATATTTAGCTACCACTCACTTGGCTTGGTATATGCAAAACCAAGGACAGAGGCAAAGTCTAACTGTGTGGACATACCCCTGGAAGTCCTTGTGTAGGTTCAACATTCCCCTTTTTCCTTTAAGCCTCAATGGGATAAAACATTCCCCTCCCAGCTAGCTTATTCATGCAACTGTCTTCTCCAATACATTTCTAGTAAAGGTTAACTTTACAGTTAATTTTACTTCTCCAGTGATATTCTAGTCTCGCTTCTGCTTCCCAGACCATACTCCAGTGGTGTAACAGAGATACCTGTGATACATTTCCTTTTCTTTATTATATGCCTGAAAGTGGTTTGGATTGTGTTTGTGGGAGGAACTGCTCTCATTAGCGTAGAGATGCTGGTTTCTTAAGGCTCAAATCAGTTAGCTTGTATGGAAGTGGAGGAGGGGAAGGGATGACTGCATTTTGAGTCAGCTTACGTTGTACAGCTAGCTGCTTTCTGTATAAAGTATAGAAACTATCAGGGTGGGATCCTTCAAGGGACTCTAAGACAACTGAGACTCTGCACTATGCATTTGTATTTCCATGCATCACACATTACAATAGGGATTTAGAAAAGAGAGATAAAATAATCACTTACTTATTAGGAGCATAATGAAATAGTGTTATAATCTCTCTGTACTGGGTTTGAGTGACAAGGATTTGGTAGTGGAGGAGCTACAGGGATGGCTTCTGTGAGAACATGCCAGAAGCTTCCCCCATGTCCAACAGAGCCAGTGCCAGCTGGCTCCAACACAGACCCACTGCTGGCCAAAGCTGAGCCCATCGGTGATGGTAGTAGCACCTCTGTGATAACATATTTAAGAAGGGAAAAAACTGCTGGACAACAGTGGCTGGAAGAGAGAAATGAGATTATATGAGAGAAACAAACTCTGCAGACACCAAGGTCAGTGAAGAAGGAGGGGGAGGAGATGCTTCAGGCATTTCCCTGCAGCTTGTGGTGAAGACCATGGTGAGGCAGGTTGTTCCACTGCAGCCCATGGAGGTCCTTGGTGGAGCAGATATCCACCTGCAGCCCATGGAGGACCCCACATCAGGGCAGGTGGGTACCTGAAGGAGGCTGTGACCCCATGGAGAGCCCACGCTGAAGCAAACTCCTGGCAGGAGCTGTAGATCTGTGGAGAGAGGAGCCGATGCTGGAGCAGGTTTGCAGGCAGGACTTGTGGCTCTGTGGAGGACCCACACTGGAGCAGGCTGTTCCTGAAGGACTGCACTCTATGGGAGGGACACATGCTGAAGCGGTTCATGAAGAACTCCAGCTCATGGGAGGTACCCACATTGGAGGAGTTCATAGAGGACTGTCTTCTGTGGGTGGAACCCCACGCTGCAGCAGGGGAAGAGCGTGAGGTGGAAGGAGCAGCAGAGATAACATGATGAACTGACTGCAGCCCCCATTCCCCGCCCCCCTGTGCCTCTCTGGGTGAGTAGGTAGAGAAATCAGGAGTAAACCTGGAGCCTGGGAAGAAGGGAGGAGTAGGATGAAGATGTTTTTAAGATTTGGTTTTATTTCTCATTATCTTACTCTGATTTGGATGGCAATAAATTAAATTAATTTCCTCAAGTCGAGTCTGTTTTGCCCATGACATAATTGCTGAGTGATCTCTCCCTGTCCTTATCTTGACCCATGAGGCTTTTGTTATATTTTCTCTCCATTGTCCAGTTGAGAATAGGAGTGATAGAGCAGTTTGGTGGGCACCTGGCATCCATCCAATGCCAATTCACCACAGTAGCAAAAAAAGGAAAAACAATGCACCTGCTTCTGACACATTCCTGGTATAATGTTGATGAAGGCCTTGGATAGATGCCTACTTTTCTCCCCTAGCAGAAGTTAATTTTTTAAGTCTGAGCTTGAGTTACATAGCTGGAGAAAAGAAATCAAATAACTGCACTTGCTAATTACTTTCTCCATACAAATATAGGAGAATCAAATAATTAGTTTAATTAGTTGTTACATAAACAAAGATAGTTCCATTCTCAAATAGTTAATAAGGGTTAATACTAGCTTTTAGAAAATCAGATGTATGGTCTCAAGGTCTCTTAGTTATACTAGCTCTTGAGCACACATATGTTAGTCACAAGAAACCTTAAATTTTATTCTTGCCATTTTATGTAGACAGATTATCAATGCAGGCTGCAAAGAGATATATTCAAATGTTGTATTTTGTGGGACCTGCAGAACCAATTAGAAATAGTGTGTAGCTTTTGTCCCACTCCTATTAATTTGAAGTAATCAGTTACAATGCTTTAAAGAAATCTCACTATAATCGCATCTTCCATCTGAAATTAGTTACTCAGTGTGGTGACTGTGCAGGCTTCTTTCAAAAAAATGATCAGTTTCCAAGGAAAGTCTTTTCACTGTCATCAGAAGACTTCCAACAGTTCTGTTGCAAAATTATTTCATTTAATAAATGGTATTTTTACTGTAAATTTCTGAGTAACAGCAGGAGAGTAAGTAGTGCTCAGTGAAACTGAAAATTCAGCGATGTGATTTGTACTGAAAAGAAGATTAGTATGGTGATATTGCAGATGTTTGAAGTGTTGCATTTCCTATACAGATAAATAAGTGACCTCTCTTGCTTCTGGTTTAATCATTTTAGTTCCATCTGAAATAACAGTATATTATTTGCTCTGGTGATATTACACTGACCTCACTGTGACTCCTATTATTTACTATTTTTATTTTAGCTCTGGAGGAAGTACTGGACATTAGCATAGATGATAGTTTCTCTGGACATAGGTAGCTCATCAGTTAATATAAATCAGTGTGACTCTCTTGAAGCTGATCTGATCCTGCTTTACTCTTTTCAGACCACTGGCAATCTCAGAGTTTTGTCACAAGCAGTAAGCAGTCCCCCAAGGTCCTGTAACCTGATGAACTCCCTGATATTGCAGTATCAAAGTAAGAACACACCATGCAATGGTTACGCCATGGCTGGCTGCTGTTTTACCCTTCTCTCCATTGTGGTCAGGCTTATCTGATCCTTTCATGCGAGCACAAGACCTCTTTGCTATCTTTGATATTTGTAAACCATCAGTACACAAATGTGGAACTATGGAAACTATATGCAAAAGAGTACTGAGATGCTTGTTAAAGCAGGAGCAAAAATGCAATACTAAAGGCAAAACTAGTGAATGTAAAATGAAGTTAAATAGATCAGTTCAGGCGCAGTGCAGAATGTATTGTATTTCAAAGCCAGCTTTTTGCTTTTGTCTTTTAAAATATTAAGATATCTGTGTAGCAATTTTGAGTAATGTAAATTGGAAATTTTATTGTTTCCATTTTAAAACATTTTCACCTGAGCTGACAGATAAAGTGATCATATTTTAATGGGGTAATTATTTCATATTTCCTTTGTCCCAGTTTGTTTTAATTTCATTCAAAACATTCCTTAACAAAATTTCTGCTATGGAATATAGAAATAAGAATCATATATACATTCTAAATTAATGTGAGCAAGAAAAAGGTTCAACTGTTATCCATATGTGAATCAGAGTATGTGTGTGATGCTTTTTAGAATTGCATTCCTATGACCGGTTTGCTATTTTTTTCCACATATCATACAATATGTACAACTGTGTGCACAGAGATGTGTGTGAATATTTCTTTACACATCTAGGAAAAACTCAGAAAGTATTTATATGACTTGTCGCCTTTACTGCCTCAGTGTTTGTAATTTAGATAATTAACTAATTAACACTAATTTTACTTGTCCCCTCTTGAAGACTAATCGTTCCTAACATTCGTTAACTAAAAATTATGCTGATCTCACTATTTCATTCAGCTTGTCAGTTAATTAAATGCTTAATAGCTTGGTGTTTGAGAAAATCCAACATATTAGTAATGCATAAAGTACTGTTGCTCAGTTTATGCAGATACGTTCTGCATTTTATGTATAAATTCTCATAGTAGGGTTGTTAGACTACTGCGTCAGAACTCACTGACAGTGCTGAATTTCTGGTACATATTTTTTATGTTGATAAAAGCTCTAGAGTTATTTCTTACAGAAGAAATAGATTCGTATTTTATGCTTTCAAGAGTTCTGTCTGTCCTTAACCAGCTTACTGATGAGTTGAATTATATGAGTGAGAATTTTTGAACCAGTAAGAAGTTTTGAACCAAGAACAAAGTTGTTAGTTGATTTAGAAAAGTACTGAAACAGCTTCTGTTTATGTGACATAGGATGCACTATCTGAAATATCTATAGCATATAACTGAATGGTTTGTTACTGTGGAGCAAGAACAAGTGTTGTCACTACAGTGATTGTTATGGGTACCTTAATGGAAATCAACAGGAATCATCTCAGCTGAAGAGCCCTCTTCTCTATGTGTTTTTTCTTTCTTTCTTTCTTTCTTTCTTTCTTTCTTTCTTTCTTTCTTTCTTTCTTTCTTTCTTTCTTTCTTTCTTTCTTTCTTTCTTTCTTTCTTTCTTTCTTTCTTTCTTTCTTTCTTTCTTTCTTTCTTTCTTTCTTTCTTTCTTTCTTTCTTTCTTTCTTTCTTTCTTTCTTTCTTTCTTTCTTTCTTTCTTTCTTTCTTTCTTTCTTTCTTTCTTTCTTTCTTTCTTTCTTTCTTTCTTTCTTTCTTTCTTTCTTTCTTTCTTTCTTTCTTTCTTTCTTTCTTTCTTTCTTTCTTTCTTTCTTTCTTTCTTTCTTTCTTTCTTNTTCTTTCCAGAATACTTCTGGATTATGGAAATATTTTGAATGTATGCGTGTTGATGGATCTTCAGAAATCTGTGTTTTACCATTCTGGTTAGTTTGTGAGGTGTGAAGGAGACTTAATCCTTTCTAGAAAAAAAATTTGTAATGCATTCTGGCTAATAATACGGTCTGTTTAGAACATAACACACTGGCAAATGAAGGTGTTCTCGAAAAGGTAGCATGCTAAACAGGAAACTGCACTTGCAGAAACAAGTGAAAATGACAACAGAAGTCTGTTCACCCACCTCACCACCAATTCAGTCTCTGTGGTTTGACTTCTATCATCTGCACCTTATTGTTTTGTGAACTCCTTTTTTATTCAAGAGGACATCTGGTAGAAATCAATGACCCTCCTTCAGAAAAGCCCTTTAGCTATTTCCTAGCTATTCTTAGCTTACTTTTAGCTATTTTGGACCTCAGAATTAATTGTTACTGGGTGGAAAGGCTTTTAGGAGTAGTTCAAGTCCAAGCTTCTCTTGGACTTCTATAGGTATTTCAACTTCACGACATCACACCTAAGGGACTGGGACATTTTACAGTGTGTTGTAGCAATTTCTCCACATGAAATAGTGTTTTTACACTTGCAGCAAAATTCTTAATTCCTAACTGCTTTTACAAGAAATAGGGAAATACTTTAAGTTTTCGATCTTATTTTCCCTCCCTCTCTCCGCTTTATTTGTCTCAGGTGGAAATACATTGTCTTTTACAGTATGTAGTACTATAAAAGTATTTCATATGTGTAATCATCTTTGTTGTCATTCTCTATTTTTTCATAATGATCCTATATCTTTATTAAAATCAACTAAGTACAGCTATATGACTTTTTATGTTTTGTCCTCAAATCCTTTCCCAATAATTTGTAGTGATCTGCCTGACTTTCTGATGACACTTGGTGCTGAAATGTTTTCCAGGAATTATCTGTGACAATTTCAAGATCTTTTCCAAAAGGGAATGGCTGAGTTAGAAGTCATACTTGTGCTTTTCCCCTTGGTGTTACTGTGTAATTTCTATATTGCATTTACCATTTTATTGCTAATTTATTCAGTGTTACAGGAAGTCTGTATTTCCTAGTTGCCTTTAAGAATTGTGTGTTCTGAATAATTCTGTGCTGTATAGCATCCCCTTTTCAGGTCATTTTCCAGTATGCTAAACTATTTACAGTGCCTGTAGCCTTTTCCACATTGTGGTATCTGCTTCACATCTCTACACTGGTGAATGCAGAGACTCCTTTCCATCACGTGATGGCTTTGTTTCTTTAGGAGGCTTTGCTACAGACTTGTTACAACATCCCACAATATTGCTAGACACTATCAGCTCACCCACCTGCTCATTGAATCTGTCACAGAATTCTACCATATTTTTGAGACATTTTAATCTACAAAACTGTATTGATTTCTCTCAGTCCAGTTTCTTTATCCTTTTGCTATTTCATCATTATTGTTTCTACTAGTTGCCTTCATACAGATCATAAACTTTTTAATATCATTTGCAGACATGATTTTGGAACCTTTTGTAAAACCTTGCTGACTGCACTGAGCCAGGATTTTACTCAGTGGTCATTATGTCAGAGAGGCTGAAGGTACCAATTAATAGTATTTCAGAAATGCATTCAGCTTATGGGGCCACTGTGCTGTGATGGTTCTTCGTTTTCTGTGCTAGTTCCTAAATGTTTTAATGACAGGGCTTAAAGATACAGAGCCCTTACTGGTTTTGAGCCCTGAGTCCTAGAAAATAACCTCTCTCTTCATGTGACACCAATGCTGTTTCAGTTAGTATAGAGACTGAGCCATTTCCACTTCTCATTTGAAAGAGAAGAATACTCAGTTCCTCTGAGGTCTCTGAGTTTATGCTGCTTCCAGGGGACTTCAGTTATATTTTTATAACTAACTGTCAAGGCACTTCAGCAAAAGTTGTCCTTTCTCCCTTCACTGGTGCAAAAATTATTAAAGGTGGCTCAGATGTATCTGATGGCTAATTGATACGGTTTTCATAGAATCATAGAATTATCGAATGGTTTGGGCTGGAAGGGACCTTTGAAAGTCATCCAGTCCAACATCCCATGCAGTGAGTAGGGACATTTCCAACTAGATCGGGTTGCTCAAAGCCCTGTCCAACATGACCTTGAATGTTTCCAGGCAGGGGGGTTCTACCACCTCTCTGGGCAACCCGTTCCAGTGTTTCACAACCTTATTATAAAATATTTCTTCCTAATATCTAGTCTAAATTTACCCTTTCATTTTAAAACCATGACTCCTTATACTATCGCAACAGGCCCTACTAAAAATTCTGTCCCTATCTTCCTTGGAAGTCCCCTTTACACATTGAAAGGCTGCTGTAAAGTCTTTGTGGAACCTTCTCTTCTCCATGCAGAACAACCCCAAGTCTCTCAGCCTGTCTTCATAGGAGAGGTGCTCCAACCCCCAATCATGTTCGTGGCCCTCCTCTTGATANAGGCCCTACTAAAAATTCTGTCCCTATCTTCCTTGGAAGTCCCCTTTACACATTGAAAGGCTGCTGTAAAGTCTTTGTGGAACCTTCTCTTCTCCATGCAGAACAACCCCAAGTCTCTCAGCCTGTCTTCATAGGAGAGGTGCTCCAACCCCCAATCATGTTCGTGGCCCTCCTCTTGATATACTCCAACAGCTCCATGTCCTTCTTGTGTTGGGGGCCCCAGAACTGGACTCAGTACTGCAGGTGGGGTCTCACAAGACCAAGTAGAGGGGAAGAATCGCCTCCCTCAAGCTGCTGGCCCTGCTTCTTTTGGTGCAGCCCAGGATACCGTTGGCTTTCTGGCCTGCAGGTGCACGTTACTGCCTCATGTCCAACTTTTCATCCACCAGTACCCCCAAGTCATTTCTGCAGGGCTGCTCTCAATTCCTTCATCCCCCATCCTGCATTGATACTGTCATAGCCTGATGGGTAAGTGACTGTCCCTTTGGACATGCATGAGGTAGAGAATTTAACCTGTGTTAGATAGATAGAGCTGGGAAACCAAGCAATATGTCTAGCATATTGTAGGCTCTTCTGGTGCAGAAGTCTAAACTATGTAACAGAAAACATTATTAAAGGCAATTGACTAAGTCAGTTAAGTCAGTCAAAGACAGCTTTAAGGTTTTTTTGTTTGTTTTTGAAGGGACAGCAGAACAATGCGGGTAAATTTTCAGGATTTTTAAATTGTGACCTAGAGTCACATGTCTATTCCTAAATAAAAAAGGTCTGATTATCTAAGGCAATAAATGTTTGCAACACCTACTGATTGATTCTTTGAAGTGTAAGATGATTTTAAAAACTTTGGGTTTCCAAGTTTTTAACTTTGGTTTTTCTTTAACTTCAGAAGACTCTCGCATGCTTATACAGTATTAATGCCTGAAAATAACCATTTTACCCCTCAGAACTGCAAAATACAAAATCAGTCATAGGTGCAGTTTCTCAAGTCTTTTGTTCTATTTCCCCTTTCTGATTTTTTTCCTCCATTACCCCCACCCCCAGTACTATTGCAGAATCTTTATTCTGATACATTTTTCTCACTGCTGTTCACTTTTCTCTGTTCATTGTGTGTATTTGTTTCCTTTTGTCTCTCTTTCCTTTGTAAACAAAGTAATTTGTCTCCTCGACCCAACCCCACATGCCTATATAGCTTATTCCTTTGAGTCTTCCCTTTGAGGTGTACTGGGCAATCCTTTCCAACAGTGGAGAGCAGTTCCTGTTCAATCTTTCTCTTCTGTATACTTGCAGCTCAATAGAAGAGTCCTCAGATCTTCTAGCCTACTGAGATGCATCACTTTCCCTTGAAGCATGCAAATGACTAGTTACATACAGGAAATTCATTTAGGCATTTTGTAGTGATTTATTAACCTCCAGGCTGCAAAAGTCATGCTTTCAATGCTACAGTTCATACATTTTTTTGCCAGCAAAACAAACTTAGTTAACTAGATGGAAGATATTTTTCTAGGTGGAAGTAATAACAACTCCTCAGCTTTTAGCAAATAAATTTTAATAGGAGCACAGCATATAGTGACAAAATGTGTTAGTGCATTCACATTTCATTTGAGAAGATTAGAGTTTCTAGTTCAGACCATTGAAGTAAATGAATTTAGGGAGCGTTCCCATTATCTTAAGTCAGCTTCAAAGTCTAAGTGTTCTATAGTGTTTCAAGGTTGTTTTAAGAGGTGATTCAAGTCAGGTTCTCGGTGCAAGTTTAGTTATTTAAATAATTAGCTTACTTCTTACAAGTATTGAGGATGCCATGGTGGAAGACTATGCCCTTTCAACATGTATTTATGTCACAAAACCAACAGAGCAGTTAATAAATCTGAAGTTCTAGCAATGATTGCCAAAGGAAAACCTTAAGAGTGGTACAAGAAATTGCAATTCATGTGACTTGGCGATCTTCCTACATAAACTCACATAGCACCCACCTGTACTGCTGTTGGTGTCAGAAATCATTGACTTTTCCCTCAGTTATATAAACACAAGCAAGTCTCAGATTTCTGCCCAAATACATTCACTTAATATGTACCAAAACATTTATGATAAATGTTGCAAAATATGAAACCCGTGATTTAGAAACACAGACTTCGTGGTAAAACAAAATAATTCTAACTTTATTCTGGGGGATAATGTCTTGCCTAATGTTATACTTGTGGAGACAGTATTCTAATGGTTTTATGCACCCCTTAATATATTTATGTGAATAAGGATTGAAATAATCAGAGATATAATCTGTGTTGCTAAACACATACTCACAAAAGACACCCGTAATGGCACACCTCATATTTTAAAAAATACCTCTTTTTAAAAAAACACTGCAATGCAAACTGTGCCAAGCATTTCATCTTTGTACATTTTTACTTGGACTTATGTAAACTATTTTTGCAGTTATTATTTTATTTAAATTTTCTCCAGACAGGATGAAAGTTTTGAAAGTCAGGTTTGGTATAGAATTGGTCGTCACCATATTTCTTTATTTCTGACTATCTTTAGTGTCTAGCATGAAACACAGCTTATATAGAGAGAGGTTAATTTACATTTGTTTCTGTTGACAGAGGATAACTTCACTTAACCATCACATTTATTTTTCGTGAAAGTGCATTAGTTTTTATTGTTTAATCTCCAGCTGTAACAGACAAGGTCATTGACTGTTTGAATACAATTCAGATCTGAAGCCAAAGTTTCAGTGGAGCCACAATACTACTGCTGAACATTGCTCCACCATTGATAATTCTCTTCTATTTTGAACTCATTTGTTTAAGAAATTACTGGTAATAGTAATCACCTTGCTGATGAACAATCTGGTGATAACTGAACAAAATGGATACATTTTACTATCAGAGACAGTGAATCTGCTATCAACAAATGAATTTAATGGTGGTAAAAACAAAGACAATAGGAAGGCATTCCCAGAACTCCCTGCTATATCATAGAGCTTGGCTGTTCCCATCACTGTGCTACCAAAGAATATAATGTTTTGAAATGTAAATAAGTTAATTGACTCACTGCCCCAGTTTAGAATACTTAAAACTTTACAAACCATTTGGATACCAGCTTCAGAGAATCTCATCTGACTTCTTTTTGTTTTACCAATTTCCATGAACTTGAAGAAAAAGAATACACAAACATTTCTGTTTGTGAAGTCCATGTGCTGTGTATAAGTGAGATCAGAAGATACCAGGAAATAAAACAGTGAAATGTTTTGAAAAGTGGTAAATTTAAAAGCCATGGAGCATTTAAATAAAATTAAGAATTACAAAGGCTGATTAGTTCTTTGTAGACCAGTAAAACGGTAAGTGCTGTTTTGCTTTATTTGTTCTTGGGTGCTGTGAAAGCACATTTTAGATTATTTCCTTGATGGGGGAAGAGTGAAGAGCCAGATATAAAGGTCTGTGTAAAGCAGTATTTCTCTGCAAATTATCAGAGAGTAAAAACAGCCAAAGATTAATGTGATGACAATGTCTAGGGTCTATGGAACTTCAATGTATTGTCAGATTTTTTTTTAAATACAAAAAGGAAGGATATTTTTTTTTTAAAACAAATTGCATACAGGTAAAGATAAGAAGAATATTCTGTAGAAGTTGTTTATGGCTTTATAGATCTATGGCATCAAATTTCATGCTGTAGCCTTCACCTATACCAGAAGTTCCATTAAAATCTAATTATGTGAAAAAGTATTGTAATATCTATCCCATCAAAAAATGCTAAAACTTTTTTTAGACTTTTTTAAAAGGTAAATCTTATGGTGGGTGTTCTGATAAAGTGCAATTAGTCAAAAACTATCAGTCTTGATATATATATATGTCTTGATTGTGTATAGTGACTGAGCTTGCACAAAAATATGACACTTTAATATGTAATTTTTCATGTGAATGCATATTCACTAAAGTAAAGGAGCTTTATTTGCATAAATAGCATTACTCATGTACACACATTTCTTAATAGGAAACCAATATTGTCATGCTAAAAGATTTAATGTAACACTTCTGACCACTTCCTGAGTAGAAAAATCTTCTCTCTTTCAATCACTTGGAAGACTTTCACACTTTATCACAGCAAATCTTTCCCTCAGTAATGAAAATCACCAACTCCCACAAAAGAACTTTTCTTCATAAAATAGTTGCACTCTAAAATTTCATAAAGCAGGAGATACTTACATTCTTAGCATCTCTGTTTGAACCCACTAAATATACCGAGGTTTCTCTGAATATTGTCACCTTCTTGCTAGCTAGAATTGAAATAGCTGTGACATGAAGTCAAGCAGGCATTACCCTTACAACGAATTATTTAAGATCTCGAATTCTGTTATAAGCTATACTGGAATTTGAAATTTTCTAGGTTATACGAGTCATATTCAGAGATTATATAAAGTCATGTGAACATAGTGTTTTCAATCCAAAATACTCTGGCTGTGGAAGAAAACCCCAGACTTTTCATTTAGACATATCTTGCTCTCTCCTCTTTCTTCTGGTCTCATTACTTTTGCTGACTTTTCTTACAGTAGGCTTTCTGCTTGTGTGCAGGCCATTTACACAAGCATTGCCCTGTGCTATGGTTTTTCCCTGTTGTTGAAATGAAGTTGAAAGTCAAAGAAACCAGTAGGAGATCAATGTTTTTGGAAATAAATTTTAGCTGGAGGGTATGCCATGGCTTGTAACTGCTGTTGCATAAAATGAGCTGGCTTGTTCAAGTTTCTCCTAAAGTCAGCACTGGTAAACAACATACAAACCATTACTTTAGATTTTCATGTCCCACAGATTGACTGGGAAATGTTTTGAAAAATTGACAGAGTTAATTATAAAGAACTTGTGCTGTCTCTCTTTCACATTCAATGGATGTCTTTTCTGGTTTTTTGTTAATGAGGTCTACTGTACTAACATGTAATACTGACAGAGCCCAGCAAACGTCTTTCCAAATTGTCACCAGGATCTGTCCAAACAGTATGATAAATGTCAAGTTTCAATCAAAAAAATAAATGGTTCTGTCCTGTAAAGACAGCTACTGAGCTGATGAGATTCATATTATTTTATATGCCACATCCAGGCAGACTCAGGGAATAAGCAGGTTTTGTGCATATATAAAATGGCCAGAAATTCTGACTAACTGCTCTTCTTATTATAATCTAAGAGTATCTACATGGCATGTTCATTTTTAAGGTTGGTACAGTAGAATTTCAAACTTTGTATCTAAATTTTACATAGCTAAGAGTTCTCTTGAAAGAGCACAGGAACTCTTTAGTCCTGCTTTGAATATACTCATATCCTTTAGATGGCTTTGCAGGTTTAGGTTTGTCTATTCTCTGCTCTTGCAAGATTCATTTTTTCCCACTTGGAGTAAACTGTCTTACTTACTTCCACTGTAAAACTTGTCTGACAACTGAACTGACACCTCCAAACAAATTTCACACATTGTAGGTAGAGCTTGCTGGCCTTTTATGACCTGTAGTTTAGGAGACAGATTTTGGTGGTGCTCTATCTGCACAGTGTAGGACTGAGAAATTGAAAAGTCAGGTTTCTTTCAATACTTATAACTTTTCTGCCTAGCAACAGTAATGAATAAAGGTCCTTGGCAGATCCAATTCTTAGGTATATTGGTTACCTTACAAACTGAAATGTTGTCTTCTAGAACTTGCTCTTCTTTCCAGTAAGACTGCCTGCAAGATGTTCATATTGGACTAACAGAAGTTGCAACAGGGCTGTCTGTTACTTGTATAAGATCCATAGAATCATCGAATGGTTTGGGTTGGAAAGGACCTTCAAAGATCATCTAGCCCAAGCCCTCTGCTATGGACAGGAACATCTTTCACTAGATCATGTGACAGATGTGAAGAATTATTCTTTTTATCTGCCTGTGCTAAAGCTAATGTTCTGTAAGCTCTGGTTATTCCAAATAAAAATTTATAAATATAAGACTATGATAAAGACATAATGCCTTACAAATTACTAATTATTATAAATATAATTAAAATTTATGCAAGTTTTGTGATACCTAGAGAACTTAGATCCAGAGAAATCTTTTTCTAGCCACTACTGTACCAAGCATCTCTTCATATAAGGTCATACTCAGGGTGGTGTTTGTCCAAGTGTGGAACTAAATGTCTCCAATGACCACTGTTGCATCTGTTTCCCTGTGCAGCTTTTAGGACGTTCTCTGAAAATCTTTGTATTTGTTGCTAATTTTGATCTTATAATGAATAGTGTGAAAAAAAGCCCTGCATTTTGAGCTTGCTCCAGCATGTTGGTATATCTGCATGAGCTCTGACTCACTCCAAAGTGTGATGCTGACAGATTTTCACTTGCTTTAGCTTTTCAAGTACCAGTCGTGTCAATATACTTTTTCACTATGAAAATCTGAATTGTTTTTCTTTCATGATACAAAAAGAGATACGTGCTTCAATAATGACAAACCATTACACTTTACTTTTCCTGTTTGTTTTCTGTTCAAGATTGAATATATTTTACTTGGCAGACTGGAAACAAGTCTAGGAATAAAATGGCTGCAATGGCACACAGAGAAAGAAATTTAATATTTTTATGTTCAGAAAATAAATAGTAACAGACTTTTCGAGCTATGAGTGCAAAAATACTCTGAAATCAATACAGGAATGTGAGAAAAGCAATAGGAATGTAACCTGCCAGTCCTGTCTTCACATGAAAAGAGATAAAGTCATTCACAAAAGAAATCAAAATGCTTAATTTTACTAATGTTCTTATATCTGTGTATGTCCTTAAATACTTTGAAGATTTCAATGTAGAAGATATATGCAGGGTTTAACTGAACATTCAAGCTCGTAGAAGGTCATTGTGGGTTGGATATGTCCAGTCTCATATCAATAAACACCTTTCTGAAACAGAGGAGAGATTTGGAGGTAGCCAGGTCAACCTTTTGAAGTTGTTGAGGTAGCTTTCAGTGCTTATTTTCTTCTGCTTTGACTGTGGGAAAAGCTGGAGATCGCTACTGTGGTACTCCAGGACTTATTCAGGAGGTCAGGTGGATTTTATCAATCAAGAGCCTTTTTCAAAAATGTGGGAAACAGACAGATTGCCTAGGGGTGACCTGCTGGCCGGTGATTACAAGATTTAAGGGAAATGTACTTTTTCTGTTTGTTTGTTGTTGCTTCTTCCTGCTGAAAGCTGGGGGTAACATCTGGGAAGTGCTTCTAAAAACTTAATACAGTGTACAGTCACCTCTCTTTTTTTTTGCATATTTCTCAGAAAAAAACAGCAAAGAAGTAAAAATATTCTGAATTTCCTATATGACCCCTAATGATGCCTCTCCGGTAGCACACCTGAACCTTTTGGACAGTACCTCCTGATCATCCCCATTTACCATGGTTGGCCCCATCCTGGAAGGATCTCAGAGAACACCGTAACAATTTCTTTCAGATGAAACTAAACAGGAAAGTGCATGCCAGGATCATGCATGTTGTGCTTCAAGTTCTACTGGAATTCACTCCCCTGGGAGCAGACTAGGACAAGTCCAAAGTTAAACCCTCCTAAAAGCATGCATTGTGGACTGTCAGCACCAACAGTTTCACTCTACTGATCTCCTATGGACTAACACTTGCTACCGTAGACATTGCCTAGATTTATTAGCGGGACACATTTCAAGACTCATACTAAATCGAGTTACTTAGAAATTAAGAAATTATCTTAAGATAAAGAAATAATGTTCTTAATATTGTTTCTTAAACATAATACAACTAGAAATCATAAAACTTAAATAAATAATATTCACAAATGCTTTTTAAAGTAATGCTGATTCTACTCTCTTCTTCTCTCAGAAGTAAATTCTCAGTAAATTCTTCCAGACTGTAGATTTTTTCATCTTTTGCTTCATGCATGAAAGCAATGCAAACTTCTGGATACATTGAGATTAGCAGGAAGAATGGGACATTTTCAGCTCTGCCACAACAACACATGCAGCCCAGCTAACTATAATTGATGTCATTAAAGTCTGAAAATCTTGAGCCAGCAAGCATAAGACTACTGACTTTGCCATATTCTAATGATTACAGAAATGATTTTCCTTCTTTTTGTAAGGCCTCATGAAGTTCAACAAGGCTAAGGTCCTGCACGTGGACCAGGGCAATCCCAAGTACAGATACAGGCTGGGCAGAGAATGGGTTGAGAACAGCCCTAAGGAGAAGGATTCATGGGTGTTGGTTGATGATAAGATCAACACAAGCTGGCAATGTGCACTTGTAGTCCAGACAGCCAATGGTACCCTGGACTGCATCAAAAGAAGCGTGACCAGAAGGGCAAGGCAGGTGATTTTCCCCCTCTACTTTGCTCCCATGAGACCTCACATGCAGTAGTGTGTCCAGTTCTAGAGTTCCCAGCATAAGGACAATTGAACTGTTGGAGCAAGTTCAAAGGAGGTCCAGGAAGATGATCAGAGACCTGGAGCACCTTTCCAGATGAGGACAGGCTGAGAAAGTTGGGGTTGTTCAGACTGAAGAAGAGAAGGGTCCAGGGAGATCTTAGAGCAGCCTTCCTGTACCTGAAGGGGACTACAGGAAAGCTGGAGAGGGACTTTTTACAAGGGCGGGTAGTAATAGGATAAGAGGAAACAGTTTCAAGCTGAGAAAGGGCAGACTTAAATTGGATATTAGGAGGAAATTCTTGACTATGAGTGTGGTGAGACACTGGAAGAGGCTACCCAGAGAAGTTGCTGGATGCCCCTCCCTGGAAGTGTTCAAGGCCCGGTTGGATGGGGCTTTGAGCAACCTGGTCTAGTGAGAGGTGTCCCTGCCCATGGCAGGGGGCTTGGAACTGGATGGTCTTTAAGGTCCCTTCCAACCCAAACCATCCTATGATTCTATGAAACCCAGTACACCCTGCAGTCACCTTCCATGGAAAGTATGGGTGCATGCCACTTCTGAAAATCAAGTATTAAATCTCTGAAGACAAGAATCCTGCCCCATCATCTTATATTGCATCTGTCCTGACAGAAGCCAAGATCTGACTGACAAGAGGTTTAATAAATCACCCTCCAGTCCCCAGTAGGGCAATATAGATGCTTGTGCTTGCGTTGTCTGCATTACACTTCTGACAACAAGGGTTAGAGATCACTCTTAAAAGTTGCCATCCTCTTTTTTTCCATGAAAAAGAAACTTATTCAAGCTGTGTCTCCCTTTTTCTTCTCTGTTGTAGTAGATGGCATCAGTTTAATTTTAGCATTATACACGTAACTCTGACCCTTGAGACATCTGATTGAAAAGAGAATGACAGTGTGAAGATAGCTTCTGATGGTATAAAGTAGATGGATCATTTTGCCACTCCATCACTGATTTTCAAATTTCTAATACCTGGAAGCCCTTTCAGATCCCCTCTTGAACACTTCCCACCATAGTGCATTTCTTGGGGCAAGGGAATGGAGTACTTCTGTTGAAAGAACTGTCAGTTTGAAAGAGGGGAAACAGGTGTTGTATATGTCATGAAGGTACAAACTTTTTTGGCACAAAATTGTTGCACTTTCAGAATATTCTACATTTTGTGCAATTGTAAACCTCTAAGGAATGCTTTTAAGCTCCATTTCATTTCCTTAGTTTTTCTGTCCCTGTGGAAATTTTTCCATATTGGAACAGCATAATTTTAAAAAGTGTTTCTGCAAGCATTAAAACCAGTTTCCCATATTTGCCTCTCTCTGGTGACTAACTGGTGTTTAAAATGAGGCAAAATTTAATTCAAACTTTCCCCGTCTTGAGACCATTTATCTCTTTGTCCTTTTTCCTTCTTCCACACGGACCCACTATGCCAAGTAATGCATATGCTGCTTCTACTTTTTTCCTACTCTTGCCAACACCTATGGGGTCACTTTCTTCTTCTCTACAGGCTATTTTAGGACCTTGCTTCTCTGTGACCTGTTTTATCCTGATCAGTTTGGACAAACTCAGTCACTTATGTCAAAAGTCTTGGATGCAGGGAACAGAAAATATGACTACGTGATTCTAAGAAGCCAAGCTAAAAAATAGAAGAACACTTGCCTGATTTGCTTTACTTTCCAGTCTCTGGCAGGCTCGGGTCCGAAACTAATGGAAATTTTATAATGCGAAAATTCAGGAGTTTTTAACAAAATCCACATAGCCATATTGAGAAAGTCACAGCCATATTGAGAAAGAGAGAAAAAGAGAAAAGAAAGTCACTACAATAACAAATTTTGGGCCTGAGAGTTTCTATGAGATAAAGTTAGATTGAAAGGGTAGCCACACAGGCAAATGAAATTGTTGCCTCAAACAAATATATACATAGCTAAATATATATTTGAGGACATACAAAAATAGAATTTAAATTTAAGACATAGTTTCTAAGCTTGTGGAAAAGGGGAATAAATAATGCTGGTGTTTTGGGTGAATGTTTCAAGTCTAGGCAACACTCTAGCAATTGAAAAACTAAACTCTTTTAAAATAATCTAAGGGACTCAATCAAGGTACCTGTTAGCCTCCTGAAACAGAGCAATTGGAGTCTACAGGATGGAAGGATAGAAAACACTGAATCACATCTGTTCTTTGGCACTGAATGTGAATGAAGTTTTCCTACCACCTTGAGTCTGAATGTCTTGTTCAGATGGCAGTAAGGCATTCAGGGGTGCTCTTTGCTTCCTTCAGAATCTCTACTAGCAATTGTCCTGTTTGCAAGTATTGTATGCATTTGACCAAAGAGTGAGCAACAGAGACCTAATTCAGTGATTACAGTGCATCCACCTAAGAGATGAGTGTTCGACTGCAGCGAGCACCTATGTGTCTGAGAATATAAGGTTAATAAGAGCCTAGACTACCTGTTCCCATAGTATCCTAGGACTAATAAACAACGAATTTAGATTCAAATCTCCTTAGGCTGAGGAGGGAATTGAAGTTGGATTGTTCATTTAGAGATGTGAATTGGCTTTACCACCATAGTTCTGTGTGGATATTATTTCCATCTGACTGCATTTGACAAAATCTGGCCAAATTAATTTATGGGTTTTGAATAGCTAGGGCTTTTTTTTGTTTGTTGCCTAAACTATATTATAAGTCTAGATGTTAATCATTGATGTATTTCAGTCCTCCCATTACTTAGGTTAATGGACTACCGTCCTTGAAAGCAAACATAGTTTTGATTAGGAAATAAAGATATCTTAATGAGGATGTTTTTTACTTGAGGGTTGAGCTTCTTTCTGTTTTCAGAATAGTGAACCAATATCAAAGCATGGAATAAAGTTTATCCTGAACTCCGCAGTCAGATGCTGAACATTTGTGTGGCTGCGCCTGAAATTAAAGACTTTTAGAATTTGGTTACTTCATATTTCCATCTGCAAATATCCTAAGTCCAGAAAGGCAAATAGAACAAAGAAGTTGGAACGAGAAAGAAATGAGACAATTGAGAAAAGGAAATAGTAAAAGAAAAAGCTAGATGAAAGAAACAATGTGAGAAGGGGAATTGTTTGGAGAGGTATTAAAAAGTGACATAAACAAGAAAAGCTGCAGAAAGCAAGATTTCTCAACTAATTTTTTTAATTGAAAAATTTTGTCAACATATAAGTGAAAAGAAAAACAATCAAGTGTCAAACCAATGGCAATCATAATTGACAATCTCTCTCCAATTCCTTACTTTTCTTAAACTGGTTAATCAAGTTGGTACGGCCCAAGCAAAAGGATTGTGTGGAGCCATGTACAAATGCTTATGAAAAGATGAGAGAGAAAGATAAGAGGGAAAAGAAATTATATAAATTGTTTTCTGGTGGCTTTTTGTTGTTTTGTTAATTTTTAATTTTTAAGGTAACGTGTTTTCAGATCAATATTTTCTGTTTAGAAAAGACCTTGAAAATTATAATTTCTTCCTGGGATTCATCATCACAAGCTGAATCAGCTGCTTACTTTTACACCTGTCATCTCCTCTACAATTTGAATTAAAGACTCAGCGTAGACTTCAATAAAACAGAGCATGGGAACAAAATTTACCAGTTTTCTTGCTAACTCCATGGATGCCCCCAAGAGTCATTGCCTTCAGAGCAGCAGCTGGATGTTCATTGTGCTGAATCAAGTATAATGAGAATAGAAACTGTATGCACTGCTCTTGCAATTGCCCTGGGAACACCCTTGAGACATTCTCAGCCCAGTAGTCTCTTACAGAAGGAACAAGATTGAATCTGTCAGTTCTGCTTACATACTTATGAAAAGAGGTTTTATTTGTTGCTTGATTAGGTATTTTACTTATGGTATTTACATACACAGAATTTCAGGCTATCTGTACTCTAAAAGAAAAATTCTCACTTATTCAGATGCGAAATGGGTTAACACCTACCTGGCATTTACCCTACTCCCTTTGTCGTCTTTTACTGTTCATTTGGTGTACATTATCTGGTGAATTATTTTCAAGGAACAATACCTTATGAAGAGTTGCAATATATTTCATTCACAGGTTATACCATTAAATTATGATAATTTCCTGGAAAATTCTGTACTATTTGGTGCTAGTACCCTGAAGTAATGCTTCTGGTAAAATTGATGGTGTAAAACAGTGCTGGTTGAATTGAAACCAGGTCTGTTCTGCCTGTAGTGTAGCTGTTAATTACAGTGTTTCACACACCACAGATAATTCTGCCATCAGAAAAATTCTTTTTTTCAAATCAATATTTGTGAACCCATTGAAATCCATTTCTAGAGAAATTGTAACTGCAATTGTAACTGGGTGGTTAAGGAAATAGCAGAAGTCAGCTTTATTGTTTTTTTAAGGGGCTTATAATTCTTATATAAAAATGTGCTCAGGGTTGTAGGTGGGCCAAACCAGTTCTACTCCTGAGAACATTATTTATGAAGCTGAAATAAGATCATGCGTTATGTGCCTTAAATAAAGGATCAAAATTGCAAATTCAGTGAAATGGCAACAAATCTTCACTGTGCCATACAAAACCCTTGAGTCCCATAGTGGAAGTTTCACAGGTGTCTGCTACTTGGTTGAAAGAAAATGTGAAGAAAGACACTTTTACACAGTTCTACTTTGAAAAGTTGGTGATCTGTGCTTATATTTTTAATTCCAGAAAATGAACAATAGCAAAGCACTAAAATAGAAAGAACAGTGTCACTACAAGAAACTAATTCATTTAGCTCCGGGCAAAAAGCATTTCAACAGAAGAAGGGGTTTTAAGCAAATGTTATATTTAACTCATAACTTTGATTGTGCTCATGAGTCTCAGTGTCCTTTTCATGGCAACAGTGTAAATTAAGAATAACTTGATTGAAATCCACCGAGTTTCACAAACACAAATAAATAAGAATCTGCCTGGATAATTACTATTAATAATAAATATATTTAATACATGGGCTATTAAAGCTGATTAAAAATCGAAGCAATAGAGGCTATTTTTGCAAATAATTACTGGATTTTGACTTTAAAAGAAGACATTAAATAATCTCACTGTTCTTTTTTTTCGTCCCCATCTTCTCATTGAAGGAAGAAAAACAAGGAAGGAATAAGGGGTAGCAAAAGAGAGAATCAGAACTCAAAAGAATTCCTTTCTTTCTTCTGCAGTCTGAGAGAGAAATTTCCCTTACTAATACTGTTGTGTTTTTTCTGTTTTCAGTGAAAGGCTATTGATGCTTGTATTTAGTTCCAATAAGGGCTATTAGTCACAATGGGTTAACTGTTTAATTTCATCTGTGCTGGCCCATCTGTCTGTTCTTCATCGACTCACAGAATAGTTTGGGTTGGAAGGGACCTTAAAGATCATCCAGTTCCATCCCCCCTGCCATGGGCAGGGACACCTCCCACTAGACCAGGTTGCTCAAAGCCCCATCCAACCAGGCCTTGAACACTGCCAGGGAGGGGGCAGCCACAACTTCTCTGGGCAACCTGTGTCAGTGTTTTACCGCCCTCACAGTAAAGAATTTCCTCCTACTATCTGATGTAAATCTGCCCTCTTTTATTTTGAAATCATTTCCCCTCATCCTATCACTATTACTATCCTTCCTTACCAGGTAGTTTCTCAAAGTATCCACTTGCAGGTTTATAAGACACAAGTGCATATGGATGATACTGTTTACATGCTGTATGTGAAATGTATATACTAATGCACATATTAAAAATCTAGAAATGAACGCAAGTATCTGATTTTCAGTATACATGTAGACTCTAAGAGCATTAGTGGGCATTATTGTACGTAAACTTTTTGATCTATCTAATGTATCCCAAAATTGTTCCCAGATTTGCCTTGTTGATTTACATGTCAGGATGAAGTATTTGTAAATTTTGGTGAATGTGAGTGAATAGATTTAAAAGAATTAGCCATCATATAATTTTGGTCTGAATGTTTCTTTTTGCAATTGCAAGAATGTGTTTGAAGTCTTTTGGGAGGACAGGGAAATGGGAAGAAAGGTATATTTTAAAACCATAAGAAAGGATTGCACCTGATGTTTTAAGTATGCTGAGGATAAAATTATGAAGCTTCACAAATATTATTTAACTACAAATATAAAATAACTGTCTAGTATTTAGTTAGGTGGGTAAAACTTTTGTGAGATAGGAAGGAAACATTATGATTAAGACTGTGTGTAGGAGAGTCATCAAGAAAGAGAAATACAAGTTTTGGACACTATCCCTGACTTTTCTGTTACCGTCTTTTTCAACAGCGCTTCTGAGACAATATTCAGGTAGTTTTATTTGCTGTTGTCTTGTACCTATGTCTCTTCATTTGAGTACTAAATTGAAAACAAAAACTTTACAAAATCAGGTCACCAACATGTTGTACTAGCTTTCCATTTGCAAAAATAACTACATGAAATACTAAACAACTGATGAATTCCCTCTTTGTTTTTGAAAGGGTATGCTGCTCAACTGGCAGGACAAGAAGGGGAGGAGAAGAGGGACTTGTTGTTGTCTGTTTTGGACAAGGACCCTTCCCTGAATTCATGTCCAACATGTACTACTTAAATGCAGAATCTAGAAAAATCAATTCAACCTTCTTCTCTCTAGTTCATTTCTTTTCTTTTGATGAAGTCTTTTGCAGAAGGCTAGAGGTAAGAGAAAGCCCAAAGTGTCTTCACTGGTGAGATTCATTAATAGGATGACTTTTCCAAGTTTGGCAGGTGAAGGAACATTTGTAGTATTTATCTCTTAAAACTGAAAGAAAAATCCTGTGTTCCTCTTCATGTGTGGGAAGCAACTGGGTAACTACCAGCGTATTTTTGACAAACTAACAATATTGCAGTTTCTTAGAGGGAAGAGAACATGGTATGGTGTGCTGTGTCACACTTCTGTGCCACATTTTCCTCCACTCCCCAAAGGACTCCTATAACTGCCTGTCTTGCCAGCATGACAAGAGTTTCTCTTTATTTAAGGATGATGTAGTAGGAATGAGAGCAAGATGTCTTTACATGCTTACATCTTTATAAACTCCTCAGGAAGTATATTTTGGAAAAATAGAAATCCAGGAAGGATGGTAACAGTCTCCAATGTTTTCTTTATCTGATGAACTGAAGGAACATCGTAAGTTTAGTCTCCATTCTGAAAACTAACTTTCCTTGCTTTATGTTTGAGATTTTATTGCAATTCTGCTTATCTGCTATCCAGGTTTATCTACTGGATTCAATTGCACAGCCAAAACTTCCTAGAGTTATAGTACATGCACACATACAAAGAAAATGGAGAATTCAAGACTTTATGTGTGACCAATTTGCGTAAGCATTTTTCACTGTGCTGATCCTCTTCCACCAAGGGCAATTTTAATTTCTCTAGTCATTCACCCTTGTTTCTGGGATTGGATTCCTGAAGGCCAGTCTTGCTGGTAAAGACTGAGATGATGGAGGTAATCAGTAACTCAGCTATTTCCATGACCACTGCCTCATTCAGCAGTGGGCCCACATTTTCCCTAGACTTCCTAGTCCCCTATCTACTTGCAGGAGCGCTGTTTCTTCTGTCACATCTCATGCTGGATTCAGTTACAGCTGGACTTCAGCTTTCCTAACTTCATCTCCAGATGCTCAGATGTTGTTTCGGCATTCCTCTCAGAATGTCTCCATACACTTTAAATAGCTGTTTCCCCATGCCTACTCTTTATTTGTCCATATGGAGACTATCAAGAGTAACACAAACCTGATAAAAGACAGTCTCTCTGTATCTAGAATGCTGACTCAGTAGTGAGTGGAACACCCACTCCACGTTGTAAATTTTCTGCCATAGGCAATACATAGATAGCACTTCAAATGTATGTATATGTTCTTGCAGAATACACTAATATTCAAAAATATGTTATGAGGTATACATATTAAATAGGGGGTTAACTGATTGCTCTTAAATTTCCTTATTTTGGTGTATTTCCTATAGCTATCCAAGAGAACAAAAAGAGATTTTAGTATGGATTTGATCTTATTTGAACTTTCACATAGGTGTTGTACCATCAGGACTATATCTGGAAAGACCTATTCTGCCACTCCTGTTTCTCTCTCAGAAATAATTGATGTTGCTTTCTTAAAGCGGACTGTATGCTGCTCTGCATCAATACTTTTGTATGTCTTGATCTACTTACTTTAAGTGGCAGTGTGCTCACCAGTCATCGGGTGGCAGGCCACATGTTTACTCTGAGATTAGAGATAGTTCAGCTATGAATGAACTTCATAGTTGTTTTTATGCAGTCTATTTAACTGTTTTTCTCCTCCATGTCACTGTCAGCAGTGTAGACTGTTTTATTATTTGATAATCTAGCCCAAAACATGCAGGATGTCCTGGAACCATGTTAGGAAGTGATTTTGAAAGAATTTCATTGTGGTGCTGGAATGTATACTGAGTTTATGATAGGAAAATATGATACCAGAAGACTTTATCCTGAAGGGGTAAAATGGTTGCCATAAAATGTTCTTTAAATGACAAATTATTCTCCGATGTATAGTGTAGCATTTTTTATTGTAGGTTGTAACTCTCACAGTAGTTGTGCTCCATTTGTTTAATAATCAGATGGCTCTAGCAGCAGAAGGTTTTTATCTTTAATTTAAAAAACATGTGCTTGCAGCATGTGCCTCAGTCAGTTCACGGATCTGTTCATAATTGCTTAGGAAATCTTTCACAGAAAGACAGAAGTCATTCTAGACTATTTAACCAGCAGATTTCACTGAGGCAACATGCATTTATGTAGTACATTGCATGTACACATGCATTTATGTCTTGTTATGGTTCTGGAGAGCCATTTACTGCCAAATCTAAACTGCTTTGTAGGGGTTCCTGTTAAGTGCAGTTGTAGTTATAGCAGAGGACTGCACGGTGTTTAGACCAGGTCTGTGATTTACTCATCCTGACAGGTGATCCCTGTATTCTCACAAGGTTAAAAAAAATATTACGCAGTCTCTCGACCAACTCCCTCCATGTGCTGCTCTTCTTAACTCATTTATTAGGAAATGCTTCTGCACTGCAACAGATGTCATTCTTCTAGACTGACTCTTTATAGGATGTCATTTTCAAAGCAGAAGAGAAGGCTTCACAAGGGTGGAAGCTGCAGAAAGCAAGTGTTAAAAATGGGTATTTTGATAGGAATGTGGGTTTTTTTCTCATCAGTTTGTAAAAGGATAACTGGGGCTTCTCTGATCTTGTAGGTGTAAATAAGATTTTAGGTTTAACTGTTTGCTGGTTCATGTTTCACCTCTGAATCTATCGTCTCTTGTACTGGTTCCTTTCTTTGAGATTATATTACATTTATTATAGTTGAATTCAGTTTACAATAAAGTATCAAATGTAAAGATATGGTGAAATAAGACAAAAACTTGACCTTTGTGTAGCACCTGAATTCTGGTAGGACTCAACCTGCCATTTCTACTGCCTGTCCCTTTCTGCTCTCTTGCCTGAGATAAACCAGTGTCATTTTCATGGAGGTAGCAGTACTGTGAATATGCAGATTGTTGGCCCTGAGCAAGAAAGATGATGTTAAATAATGATTTGTGGCAGGCTGGTATCTTGAAAAAGAAAAGCACAGTCCCAGAATTCAAAGAAAAATCTCATCATCATCAAAGGTTCAGGCTGTAGATTTAAGGCTCTGTCAAGAAAAAATGTTTATAGTCAAAGACTGATGTGGACAGCTGTACTTATTCTAAAGAACTGTGATGCCAGGAAATTAAGTGTGTCTTTATGTACTTTTAGCTCTAGGTATGCCCAGAAAAAAATGTTTATAAGGAATAGCCGATGACTGACTTTTCTACAAAAATTAGTGAGTAGATATAACTGACAGTATACAGGCAATTCCAGACTGTCAGACTGGATATTTTCAGTGCTGGAGTGTGCTGCTGCCTGTTTCTTTAGTTGTCCTTTTCCATACATGACTGTAGTTAAGATTTCACCTGTGGTGGCATTTTCCTCTGCCCTTTTGGGGAAAACAAGAAAGAATCTGGTATCATGCTACTACCAATTTCTAGACTGAAAGGACTGAATTAACTTGCTGAAATCTCAGCTATCGTAATTTGCTCCTCAGGAAGAGAGGGCACATAATTGTCTCTTCTTTTACAGTCTCACGTAGATCACTGCAGTCTGATTATCTCAGAGCTTTCTGAACTTTCTATCTGTCTGCTTAACTTCATGATGCACTCAATACTTGATCTAAACCAAAGGCTATTTTTGTGATCTGTTTGCTGTATTTATTTCCAAACTGTTGAAACATCTTTAGCCTTTGAATATGTTTGGCAGTTACTCTTTTTTCAGTCCTACTTCTGTAATATCTGTAACTATACTAGATGCGAGATGAGCTTTTAGAGGAAGTATGTGAACAAACCTTCCGTTTCTGCAACACTCAGTGAGTGCGTAGCCTGTTAGACTTGACTCTCACCTTTGTGCTGTTGGTGTCATTAATATATTGCATATTTTAAGTCCCAAGAAGCACTAACCAGGGAAAGAAAACTGCAACAAACATTAAACATTATGCCCTAATTTCTCTGTGATGGATTATCCTATTTTTCCAGCACTGGGTGAGAGGGTAGAACTAGCTCTAGAACTGAAACGATGCATGTTTTGAAACACCCACAATCCTTTTATATCATGTTTATTTTCGTTCAAAGTTCCCAGTGGCCTTTACTCTGCAACCCCCACTCATGTTTCACATGTGCTTAAATATGGAAGTATATCTCCTACTGAGTGGCAGGTCTTCATGAGTTCTTTCTAAATCAACAAAGAAATGATGGATCAGAGAGAATGCCATATAAAAGACAAGTTAATGATTTTTGTGACATTTGTTTTTTTGGTGATGAACCAGGAACAACTAAGTGAGGGATCAGAATGTCCCAGAGTACAAAAAACCTACGGTTAGTATGAGCAATCTTTTACTGAACTTTTTCAGGTAAAATTATCATTTTTCCTCCTTAAACATCTGAAGATTCTTTTAGTCAATACATGCCTCATTTTTCTTTATAAAGAATGCAATACTCAAAGAGTTAGAGGGGCATGGTGGGAGACACAAATCTCCAGCCTGTACTTACTTAGGATAAAGACGTGTTTCTAGTTAATAGAGGGTGAGGTGTTTCTCTCTGATTATGTTTGGAACTGCTTACTGACTTTCCTTTCAGAAAGATTTTTTCCACTATGTTAGTAGAAGAGATACCAGAACTAAATCCTATCAGCTAATAATAAGACAAAAATTCAGAACTGTGACCTCTAGGGTTGGTGGTGGATTGCTTGGTTAGGGGTTTTTTTTGTTTTGTTGTGTGTTTTTTTCCTTTTTTGAAGTGATACAGCAGGCAGCATTGCCAAACTTGGAAGTCATTCAGGAAAAGGAGGACTGATGATCTGTGAAGATCTGGAGAATATTTTTAAAAACAGGATAGAGGAGAGTGGCTCCTTCAGCTTAAAAAAACAAATGTTTGGGAAAATATCTGTAAAAATAATTGAATAAACAGGGGAAAGGACCGACCAGTTATTCCAGCCAGCTATGGCTATTGACAGAAACAAATGGTAAAAAAAGAGACCAATAATAAATATATGTTAGGATGGGGGATATGTTCCCTGACCATGTCAACACTAATATTCTGAAACAGCCTTACAACAATAATTGTAGATGTGGAAAACTATGCTTCTCTAAGGACACATGCCATTATACAGTAAGGGGATTATGTGATATGATGTCTGTGGTAGATACACTGGACCTAGGAATAAGTGGATGCTTCAGTCACTAAGTCCTGTTCCCTGTCATGTCAGCAAAGAGATGCATCACTGGGTTGCTGGAGATATTCATTGGTTTATCTTCAAACAGACAGTAAAGGATCAAATGGGGTTTGGATTATTCCTAAAAAATGCAGGAAATTAATTATATTGGTAAGTTTGCTTAAAACTGCCAGCTGAGGCTTTCCCAAGCATTAATCCTAGTGAAAATCAGTGATGAGTGCTAACCAGATGTGCATATTTGAAGGAGCTCCACTAATTAGGCTGCAGCTTCTTCAGTCACCAGTTGGTCTGCAAAGCCAGCCTTCAGTTTTCTAACTCACTGTTTTCCAAAGTAGTCAGGAAAGTGTTAGTTCTTGAAGTAGCTGTTGTTAGACCATTTTAGAGGGGAGGGAATTTTATTTTTTTACTTAGTGATCAATGGGTTTGTGTAGAAGAATTCAGAATTCTTAAATGGTTTTGTCTGAATGATTTTGAATCAGTGCTCTACAATCCTTTGGGAACAATTTTGTTTAATTGGATTAAAGACCAAATGCCTGCAGCTCATCCATGTTGTATTCAAAAGTCCTTATTACTCAATTATATGCTTTTACATTAATTTTATGTTAATTGTCCTCTTCCATCCACCACACATCTGCCTCCACTCATTTCTGGGTTTATTTTCCAGAGCTTCAATATATTCTGCTTAGAATTTCTCTTACAGATTTGTGATATTAAAATCCATTTCTTTTATAGTTGACTGTTCTTCAGTTCAATTGAGTATCTTCATGCTAGGTCACCATAGTACAAAGTAAGGCAGATTGTTAAATCAAATTTCAGTCTTAAGAACTGAGGCATCTACAGCCATGCAGATTGTACATATTCCACTGATGAGTTTAGTTAATGTCTCCCTTTATGGGATGTGCTGATGGGGTAATTAGGAGCCTGCTAGTTACCAACTTTCTGTGGCTTGAAGGGTTGAGTCTTGGCTTAGCTCCAACTGTTGGTTGTACTATCTGTGTACTCAGTGATGGTTCATCACACTTTTTTTTTTCCTCCTCTAAGGTATAAGTATTTCTCATTGCAAAACACATAAATTTGGACTGAAAATAGTAAGAATATGATCTTTTGTTTTCCGTGAAAATGTATTAAAATCTTGTGTTGTAGCCATATGTCTTCTTTCCTTTTATAACATTTTCTTTTATAACAAAAATCAAATCGCAACACCTGCATAGGTTTTAAAAATGGTCTTTGCTTTTGAGCATTAACCTTTTCATTGACTCTTTGTGCTCCAGTTATTGCATTTATACCAAAATAAGAGATCCTCAAAGTCGCTCACAAGACACATGAGTATTCTTTGGGGTGGTTTTTTTTTAATCTTTTTCTTAAAGTTGCATCTTTTCTAAGGCTTTTCCTGCACCATTTTTTATTTAGCAAATGTCATCAGACAAGACAATAAAAAATCTAAATAATCTGTGACATTACTAAGAAATTACACGATCCTGTTTAGCCTTGTTCCTGTTGTTATTTTCTATTCCTGTCCTCCTCTATTTCTTGTATGTGTGCATGGGCTATTTAAACTGCATTCTTAGAGTGGGAAATCTCTGTAACTATTTATAAGACTCCTTGTGTTTTGCTGGTGCTATGTAAACTTTACATAGTACCAATATCTAGCCATAATAAAAATCTGCTGAAGTGAATAAGAAAAGTAACTCTAGGAAGAACAACTTCAACTTTTTTTTTTCTTACAGTGTGTTCTGCTTTTATTCCACTTTACCCATTTACCACAGAGGAAGTTATTCTGGTGTTTATAATACCACAAAAGATCCCTAATGGAATTGTCTAGGGCTTTGTATGAGCAAGTGTACATCTTTAAAAAATGTTTTTACAGAAATTCATGACCATAAGCATACACTAAAATTCATTTTTTAATAAATTCAGAGAACCTATCAGTTATGTGGACTCTAAAATTTAATTGAAAGTGATCAAATCAGAGTGGTAAAAAACAGTGCTTGTGCTTCATTAGGTCTAGGCACAATGTTTTAAAGAATGTAAGCTATCTCACATACATTCCTGTAAATTTCTTTTTGTGCTGCTAGCTGTGATCTGTAGATAATCTTGTTCTTTATTCTTATCTTTACTGCATAATGTGCAATTTTTCTTAATTTCTTAAGCAAAACATCGTGTTTTGAAGACCAGTTCTACAGGTGCCAGCTTACCTGGCTTTTTATGATCTTACATGTATAAATTGCCTTATATTCACCTTCAGATCCTCTCTATTCTTATAACTCCCCAGTCCTTAAACAGAAGACTTAAAGTAGTTTGAGAAAATTATCTGTCAAACTTCCTCACACATTTTTTGGTGATTTTATTTAAATAATTCCTCTGTGAATATCCAATAGCCTAATTAGATATCTTTGCAAAATCTCCCCCTTCGATTGATGTCATATGATGCAGCGCTGTTCCTCCTAACATAAATATAACATTTTCTTTTGAAATCTACCCACAGTCATAAAAGGTCCATGTTAGGCACTTTCTCTTATTCCCTGAGAAGTGGCTTCAGGTCATGCCCTTTCTGAAGCACAGCCACTTTTGCACTTTGCTTTCTGAAGTCTCAGTTTAGGGGCCAATGATACAAAACTTTTGGACAATTTTCAAAAGATGTTCTTTTGCAGCCCTTTTACTTTAGCTGTAGGTCTCAATGGTTGTCCCTGTTTTATTGCTGAAAGTAGATTGGTGTGCCATTAAAAGCAGCTGAATAATTTACATGCACTAATAAGATATAAACCAAGCAGCCATATTAGGGAGAACTCTGAAACAGGAGGGAGATGGTGTACATAAGAAGATACAGCTTTTGGGGGCAATAAAATATAGCTTTTGAGGTGGGGGGATGGGGAACAAAAATAAACAAAACCACCACCATTACAACAAAACAAACAAACCTACCTCAGATTTTTGTACGTCTGTAGAGAACAATGAGTTGCACATTCCCAGTGTAGTCTGTTACAGACATACGGCCTGAAACTGGCTGTTCTCTCCCTACACTTACAGCCATACTCTTCCAAAAATAAAATGTGGTTATGCACATCTAATCAGAATACAGCTTTTAAGAGTGTGATAATATTCCCTTTGATGACAGTTCATACCAATAAAATAGGTTTCAGGAAAGAAATAGGTACATTAATGTCCTCTCTGATGATTAAGTAATGATTTTTGTGAATATACCACAACTGGCTACTTTCTGGTCTATATGATAAAATGATCCATTGCTTCCCAGTAATTCTTGTATCTGAAGTAGGAGGCTAGTTTGCACTTTAGATTATTTCAAAGACCAGACTTCCATTGTGTTGAATCTAATATCCAAAACCTTAATTTTGCTTGAATGAAATTTCATAAAAGGCATTACCTGATGAGAGTCTGTTTCACACTTTAATTCTATGTTTTATTTATATGACAATATTGATAATTCATTAGATAGAGTTGAAAACCTGACAGGGAAGAAATGAAGGGGTTTATGCAGTTTCTTGTTCAATTGTGCTACCTATTGCTGAGCTAAAAATATTGCAATCATATATAATTTGAAGAATTCATCACATTGTAAATTTTAACCGAAGCCTCTGGGAGTTTATTTGTGACAATTTTTTCCTTTGTTCAAATGATTTTGTTTTAACCAAACATCCTTCTGCTAATGTGTCTGTTAAGAGCATGTTAACAAAAGAACATATGAAGACCAATATACAAAGTTGAAAAATACTATGAGAAAAAGGAATTTCCTTTTTTTTTTTTTTCCAAGCAGTCCAAGTCTGGGAAAATATTCTAGTATCTCAGCTTATTAACAGACATATCTTCTCCATCCCAGCCACTACATATTGTACAGGTTTGTGGCTAAATGCCAGGGCGAGCTGTAGCACACAGAGAGAGCTTGCAACACCTGAATGACATTATGGCCTTGCTGAAGCAAGAATCCTAACAAGGCATCAACTTGTTGGAAGCTCAGACATCACTGGAGATCTGCATGTGGAGTTTGCATGGGGTTTTGCGGTGGCAGCAAAGTTAGAGAGGGGATATTTTGAAAATCAGCTGGTTCTTGGCACCACTATGCATTTACAAGAAGCCTACAGGAAGAAACATATGCGCACAGCCTGCATGAGAGCCATGTTGTACGGACTGTCCTTGCTGAGCTTGGGAGCTCTTGTGTCTACAGGCAGCTGGCATGTAACCAAAGGAAATTAGCTGTGGCTAGTACTATATAAACAAATCATTTTTTTAAAGAGCAAGCAACTGCTTCAATGGCTCCTGCTTTCTTCTGGTTGGTCACATTGTTAACAGGAAAAAGAACGTGCCAGAGAGAAATTCAGAGGTGAGAGGCTCTAATGTGCAGCTGTATATCAGAGGGAGCTGAGTGGTCCCCTGCCTCCTCTCCTGCATTGAATATTCTTCCTAAAATTCAGGCCAGCGCTGCTTATTTAAGATGAGAAATCATTATGTGCAAGATGAAGCATACATCTGTTAACTACTCCCAGAAGTATTTGTGTCAAGAATCATCAAATTTCCATATTTTTCAAATGCTGTTTTTCTTACCAGCCTTAAGCAAACAGTGATATGAAGCCTTTAAGTATTAAGAATAAAACGCTGGAAAATCTGTTACAGACTTTTTACACTATTCATTTAGAGAATCCTGATTCTGGCTTTTTTTGTCTCACAGGATTATTGTTGTAAAATATACAGACTTCATGTATCACTTTGGCTTCTGTTCTTAAGTACTTGGTAACATTCCTCTGCTCTTGTTAAATATTATGTTGAGATTCTTTTTCTGAATTTGTCCTGAATTCCTGAGTCATTTAGAATTCCAGATAAATGTGGCAGCTCTAATATGCATCAAGTTAATGAGCCTTTCCATGGTGTTTTGATGAAATGTCAAATCTAACTGTTAGTTTAAGTCTTTGGGAAGCTAATTAGTGGGAATAACTAACATGAAAAAGCAAAAGTTTTGTGGCTTTTCCTTACTGTGCCATCTGAGAGGGGATGTGAGATGGAAAATGAAGAGAGCAAGGAGGCTGAAAAAATGTAAAAGAATGTGAAAGAGTAGGAACCTCTGGAATATAATCTTTTATATACATGCACAAAAACAGTGGTGTTCATCTGATTTAAAACAATCACTCTGGATGCTTGTGTACATGAAAGTGAATCCATAAAGCCTCAATGTGTTTCAAAACAGAATAAACTGACAAAGCCAAACCTAGAAGCTGGGTGAGGAAAGAGGACAGCAGGAAATAGTATTTCCATTTCTACATCAGCAAATGTTTCCAAACATGAGGAGTCATGTCAGTCAGACAGCATGGGAAAACCCTGTTCCCAAACACACTGGTGATTAGCAGTTCAGGGAGGTGCCACCTCTGGGAGGTGGCAAATGTAATTCACCAAATTCACCTGCATCCCTTTTTGAGTACATACCATAGTCAGTATTCGTAATTCCTCAATACCTGTTTTTCTCTGTATCTACCACCACCTCTGCTTTTTTGTTGTTTTTAGGTAGGCTTTCTTTTAAGCATTGTATACCTTCATTCCATGACGAACATGTTGATCATATTAATTATTTTATGGTCTATTTTTCTTTTAGTAGTATTTTATTTTAAAGTATATGTTAATATATATTCTTCTTGACATTTATAGAAAATCACCACAGGGACATATCCAGTGAATTGAAAATTTTCTTAATTACAGAAATAGTTTATAATATGCTAATTCAAAATTATTGTAGCTCCAAGTTAGCCAGGGAATTAGCTAAATCATTAATTATTGATTAACTAACACTGAAAATCACAGATAACTAGTGGCTCAGTACAAGACAATGCTATGTGAAGTTTCCTTAGGTATAATCCCCCTTACATTAGAAGACTAAGCAGATTTGAGTGTCTTATACCAGTACATACTGTTTATTTAGAGTTCACTCCAGTGAAAATTAA
>VZRW01002018.1:0-24173 GCA_013398125.1 Aegotheles bennettii | reverse complement strand
ATTAAAAAAAAAAAAAAAAGAAAATTAAAAACTGAATTTATTATTCTTCAGATATTTTACATACAAATATTTTACACTGTATTATACAAAGTCTAAGAACCTGTCTATTGCAACTGGTTTTGCAGTCTTGCCTCAGACTCATTAGCAGTATAGCAGGGTTTTAGATTCCAAGGTGTGTATTTCTCTCATCCAGTCACAATCGCAGTAAGATGATAAATCGCATGGTGAGGTAATACTGACTCACTTGAAACTGCTTTATAAAAAATGCTTCTTTATAGGCTAATTCTGTTTTGTAAGAAGAGTTTCTACTTTGTCTTGTAGAAGTCTTTATTGAAGAAGTTAATCTTGTTCTGAAATTATTTGAAAAATTTAGTTACTAAAGTGCATGCTTCAGATAATTTTACTTCTGTAATCTTATTTGCTCAGAAAAACCCCACAATTTCCTTTCAATTTTTTCAAGGTTTCCACACACACCACACACTTTCTGACAAATCACTGTTATAATAGTCTATGCTTCTTTGTCAGAAATATTGATCTACTTGTTTGTCCTGCCCTGGGGTTCCTTAATAAAGGTTTCATGCGTATGTTGAATTCTCACTGAGAAATTTCATATGCATTTTTCTGTTTCTGTGTAACGAAGTCTGTGCTATGTGCAGTGGAAGCTGTAATGCGGGGCACGCCAAGAAACAACTGATTTGTTTACTCTTTTAATGGAAGCGTCTTTCATTATGCCTACTTCTGGCAAAACTGCTGGTTCACTTTCCTGACATAGAAAAGCTTAAGCTCCATAAAATTCAAAACCACACATCTGAAACTAATGTGATAGAGCATCTCTCATTCTTAACTGGTTGACTGCATGGAGTGTTGGGAACACCTATCTCTCAGTCAGTGTGTGTGCAGATGAATTAGTGCATTCTGGCAAAGAAGGGTTTCCAACCAGATATAAGAAATCTTCTTTCTTATTTTCATATAAAGTTTTTTATCCCTATCCCAGCATCTTCATGTTATAATTCTATAAGAGTTTAGTTCTGAAATATCTTTTCTTTCAAAAAAATATGTATTTGCATTAGTGTTACAGATGTACTTGTGGTGGGTTGACCCTGGATGGATGCAAGGTGCCCACCAAGTTGCTCTATCACTCCCCCTCCTTAGTTGAACAGGAGAAGAAAAATATGATGAAAGGCTCATGGGTCAAGATTAGGACAGGGAGATCACTCAGCAAATACCATCATGGGCAAAACAGACTCAACTCAGGGAAATAAATTCATTACCAATCAAATAAGAGTAAGGTAATGAGAAATGAAACGAAATCTTAAAACAGCTTCCCCCTGCGGGGGTAAGGAACTTCACCACTCCTCCAGTATGAAGCCAGTAAAGAACATCTTTATTTACTTTAACTCTGCTTTTATACACTCATATTGGGCACCGAGAGCGTACACAGTGATTGGTCACATCCCCCATACGTGAGGGTGGACACAGTGTTACATACATTGCTGTTGGTCCACGTCCCATCACTCATCTTTGGTCTATGCCTCTTCCGGTAGTGTGCCAGTCCCGTGACTGGAAGCATACCCAGGTGACCTCCGGTATTGCTCCATATCACTGCCGGTGTCCGGCTGGAAGCAGACGATGCTGTCTCTTTGTTCCTATCTCTCGAGGTGACTCCCAATACGTATGCTGCGTGGTTAATCACAAAGCTATCGAGTAGCTGGTTCACCATATGCCATTGACTTACCCCTACATCCCCCACACCCCCGTCTTCTCAAGTTCAGATTCACTCTCAATTTCTCTACCTCTTCCCTCCANCAGGTTTACTCCTGATTTCTCTACCTACTCACCCAGAGAGGCACAGGGGGGCGGGGAATGGGGGCTGCAGTCAGTTCATCATGTTATCTCTGCTGCTCCTTCCACCTCACGCTCTTCCCCTGCTGCAGCGTGGGGTTCCACCCACAGAAGACAGTCCTCTATGAACTCCTCCAATGTGGGTACCTCCCATGAGCTGGAGTTCTTC
Source organism: Aegotheles bennettii (assembly GCA_013398125.1). Taxonomy (NCBI): domain Eukaryota; kingdom Metazoa; phylum Chordata; class Aves; order Caprimulgiformes; family Aegothelidae; genus Aegotheles; species Aegotheles bennettii. Next base: position 22,162 of record VZRW01002018.1, on the reverse strand, counting down.
ATGAACCGCTTCAGCATGTGTCCCTCCCATAGAGTGCAGTCCTTCAGGAACAGCCTGCTCCAGTGTGGGTCCTCCACAGAGCCACAAGTCCTGCCTGCAAACCTGCTCCAGCATCGGCTCCTCTCTCCACAGATCTACAGCTCCTGCCAGGAGTTTGCTTCAGCGTGGGCTCTCCATGGGGTCACAGCCTCCTTCAGGTACCCACCTGCCCTGATGTGGGGTCCTCCATGGGCTGCAGGTGGATATCTGTTCCACCAAGGACCTCCATGGGCTGCAGTGGAACACCCTGCCTCACCATGGTCTTCACCACAGGCTGCAGGGAAATCTCTGCTCCAATGCCTGAAGCATCTCCTCCCCCTCCTTCTTCACTGACCTTGGTGTCTGCAGAGTTTGTTTCTCTCATATAATCTCATTTCTCTCTTCCAGCCACTGTTGTCCAGCAGTTTTTTCCCTTCTTAAATATGTTATCACAGAGGTGCTACTACCATCACCGATGGGCTCAGCTTTGGCCAGCAGTGGGTCTGTGTTGAAGCCAGCTGGCACTGCTGGCTCTGTTGGACATGGGGGAAGCTTCTGGCATGTTCTCACAGAAGCCATCCCTGTAGCTCCTCCACTAGCAGATCTTTGTCACTCAAACCCAATACAGTACTGCTGAATTATTTTGTTTTGCCAAATGGATTTTAGAGTTTCTCAAGTATTACACAAATATTGATACTTAGCATGGTACTGATATAATTTGTTGTTCATATGGAATTAAAATTAAAAATTTTGAATTCATATTACTTATAATGTTTTGTTATTGCAGCTGCCCTAGAAGTTGTTTCTTGGATGCAGTCCAAACTTCTCTGTGTATAGTCAGTATAGGAAAGCTCAAAATCAGGCCTTAATATGTAAGTGTGAAAACCTTTGCAAATTTTCATGTTGTAGAACTTCTTAACAAATTTTGAAAATGAACTATAAATTTAGTTCTGTAGAAGAATATGAAAGCCAAGAAATACGTCTTTTCAACAGCAAAACAGTTCATAGGCAGCTAAGTGGCAGTTTGTATAGAAAGGTTTGAAGAAACAGTAGGAAACTTTTGTGCTGGTTGGAGTGCAAGGGGAGAACTCTGAAAGGAAGAACTCTATCAGTTGTCAGGAGGTAGACACATAAATTTTTCTTTCCAGAAAAAGATTGTGTCATACTCTTAACACTCTTCAATTTCTAAGAGTCTTCCTCAGGAGCAGACCAGCAACAAGATGTTGAATCTGAGACAGCAAGGGACATAGGTCAAAAGTGATGCATCATTTAAAAAATCACCAACTTGTAGCATAGAGCTGTCTTACAAACAAACTTAGAATGTTTCAGTAAGTTCAGGATGCAAGAGACTAGTCCAGCTACTGTAAGCAAGGTCATGCCACATGCCTCAATGCTATAAAATTGTGTTTTGACTTACCCTCAAACCCTCAGAGTATAGCAGTTTTGATGCTTTCTGAGAAAAATCCAGTGTGTTTTCTGCAGTGAAGCACCAAGGGAGAGAGTGCAAGAAAATAAGCACTGAGTAAATGCTCTTGGGTGTCTCTTATATGTGGCTGGGTGGAATATTATTCTTTAGGGGTCAGAGAATTGCAGAATGGCTGTTATTTCTTCTCAAAATTCCTGGCAAGAGCAGAACATGATTAGGTAGTGAATTAAAGTCTTCCTGTTGTGAGTATGCAGTAATGCCTATTGGTTACAGATTATCCTTGTATTAGACTAAGCAGTCCAATGGTGTCATTATTTCACCATAGCCCTGAGTAGCATGGCCAAATTACAGGTCCTTACCCAGAAGTAAGTGGTGGTAAGAATCAAGCTCATTTCTACTTATCAAGTATGTTGCATTACTTCACCATTTAAAATATCAATTTTTTCTGGCATACCAACTGCTTTAATTATGAGATAACAACCATACATGTATGCTTATAAATATATAAATGAGTCTTTAAATGCCTTAGAATGTGTCATGCAGTTTCAGTGGCTTTCTATGTCTTGTTCTGCCATATATTTTCTTTGCAAATTATGTGTCTTATTACTCTGAAAAAAAGTAGTTCTAGCTTAAAAAATAAGCAAGGCAAATAAGTATTTTTGCATGAAAAATTATAACCACATGATATACTCCAGTTGTACCACCTGGCTGACACATATTTTAGTGGTATTAGAAGTATTAGAAGGTTAATACCTTCATCAGTGATCACTCACCCTTCAACAAGGTCTACAGGTTTTGGCCAGATTCATTTTTGTGCTGGAATATCTGCTGGCATTGAAATCAGTACTGACGGTTTGATTTAATTGGAAGCAGTCTTTTCATTATTTAGGAGAATGTACTGGAAGCAGGGCAGATGCAGAAGAAAAAAAAAAAAGAGAATTACATAATTCTCCAGGTACATTACAAACCAGACACAGCCAAGATTATGCAGCTTAAAGGCTTTCTTTTGTTGGCAAAAGGTTGCACAGTTACTTAAAATCCACCAACTTGTAAACTAGCATTTCCCTTTTTATACTTTATTATGGCAAGTCCCCTTTCTATTTTTAGCATCTGAAAGTGGTGTTTGAGAGTACGCTTTGTAACAGCTATGTTTTGTTAAGGTAGAGGTGAATTTCCTTCTAGATGAAATAGTGCCTAAAACTGGAATATGTTTATCAGAAGGTTCCTACGGAAAACCTACTAAGTGTCATCAATATGTACTAGCATAAATTTTGATATGCAGTAGCACATCAAAAAGCTACAGTTTCTGACCTTGGTACTGAATTTCAGCTCGTATGTCACTGAGATGAGAACTGAATGCATTAAGGGCTTTACAGGACTGAATCCCTCCATTGCTTGCTATATAATGCAGGTAGTGATTCAGTTAGTAAAAAGCTAACCATGTTTTCTCAGGCTACATGTAACAAAAATACCCATCAGAGCTGTGATATAAACAGACATAAATAGATAAATGCTATTACTTCCAGGATAACAGGCAAAAAAAAAATCACTAAAAGTTTTAAAAAATAGGGAAAAAAATGTTGTATCAGAGTGGATAGGAAGTAAATATAGTCAATAATGTGAATTTCATATTTCAGAATGACAGTTCACAAAGGAAATCATAACATTCAATAGACTCAGTTTTCCTGTTAGCTAGTATTGAGTTAATTAAAATTGTATTGATCTAGCTGTCTGTTGGAAAACTGACAAAACAGGAAAACCATACTGAAAGGAAGCAAGATACAATTTTAAAGTAATCCGGGTGAGATGGCTCTGTATAAAAGAGAAGATAATTCTTTTATCTAGCTTTATCTTCTGCTATGCTACCTCAGTAAGCAAAAACAATGTCCAAACTGAAGCTTAAGAATCATGAACTATTGTACATATTTGCTGTGCTCTGAGCAAGAGATCACCTGAGCAAAGGAAAATATTTTTTTTCAGAAATATTTTACAAAGCTCAAACTGGTTCTTCTCCTCATACTTTATGTGAAGTCTATTGAAATACTAAAAAAAAAATCACATTGGCTTGAATTGCTTTAATTCCTGTTTTGCTTGTACACACAGAAAATCAACAGCACTTAACCTGGGTTCTGAGTAGTTTCTCCATAAAAAGTTAACCATAGAAATCCTGCTGTGATGATAGAGAATTTTTAGCAACAAAGCTGGCTTTAAAATAATATAACGGAAGATGCTGGACTGTGAAATTTGGTAAGAACAGCTTTGGCATATAAGGAAGTCTCTTAACATAGTGCTGGTACTGAATATCTCTTACAGTTCAGCCATGGGCTCATAACTGTTGCTTGGTAAAATCTGTAAAAATGTTTAAAAAATAAATGAATGTGGTAGAAAAATTCACCTGTCCCACTTTCTGAATAAGCAGAAGTACCTGTGCTCCAACTTGAGTATTAGACATCTCTGAAAAACATCTTGTGAGTTTCAGTCATGTTAAAACACTAAGGCTTCTTTTATCAGAGTCTACAATAGTAGACTTAGATGTAGAGCATATTGTATGCTGCTATTACTAGGACTTTCAATGAATTCTAATATACACAGTCATATTTTCTTTGGTCATCTACAGCATTTGAGCAGCTGCCCTAGTGTACTACTTCCTTTTTTTCTTTTTTTTTAAGAAAAACTTTCCTCTAGTAATTTTCCTTTCCTCATCTAGGGTAAATTTCTCTACTTAAAATCATCACTGGAGTTGGAGAAAAAGTTGGAATTTGCATTACATAAAATCTTCAGTAGTTTAACATAACAGTAAAACCATGAAAGCCTCAGGAGGAAAAGGGAGTGAAAAGTTTGGTTTAGAATTCATGTCAAACATAAAGAAATTGAAGCAGCTGGATTTTTAAATTCTAACTTTCTTGGAGCCAGCCAGCTCAAATAAGGATTTTATATCATACCTATAGTATGTATTGCAATTTAGGCATCCAGTGTAATCCCAAGTAGCTGAAGAACTAAACTGGGAGAAGAATGATCTACTCTGGATCAGAGAGTCCCTTTTCTTTACAGTATCAAATCCCCTTGTGTAGGTGGAATTCAAAACTATTACTTTCAGCTGTGCTGAATCACCTAGTATTGTTTTCAAAGACTAGGTTCTCAATCATATGAACTAATTTTCTTTAAACTGTTATATTTACCTCAAGGAGCATTTTTAAAAAATTATGTATTTATGGTTTGCTAGGAGAGGTTGCCTCATGCAATCAAAAGGAATTGCTTCAGATTTCCTGTCCTCACCGTTGAAAGATTTATCATGTCCTTGCCCTACCTCAGGATGATTTTCCTTCCATTGTAATTCCTATTGTTCTCAGCAGAAGAAAATACTTCTTTGCATCTTCTCGTTGATCAGTGAGACTATGTTATTTTTAAAAAGATGTGTCTTACTTGGAAGACCCAGATAGAGTATGTGCAATTTGCATCTGCTTTCTAGTCTTGGTAGATGTATATGCTTTTTTAGCGTTTGACAGCTCACAACAGTGTTCCAGTAAATACCTAGTGATATCTGACACTGCTGTTTTCACAATATATTTCTTAAATATGACACAGTCAGATTACATTTAAAAATATTTGGTAATTTGTTTATGACTGTAAACATCTGCTGACTCCTACAATTTAAGAACAATCTAATTCATAGAGGAAGTTCTGCCTGGCAACCTTGAGCCATTGTTTCTCAAACAATTACAAAGTGTGAAAACCCTTCATGAAGCTGCATGCATAAACAGGGAGGCAATCGTGTTCTGGAAGTCCAATGACTTGCACAGTTTTGTTATAAAGTCCAATACTAGCACTGTAGTGCCATCTGCTGAAAAGTAGTGAGGACCCACTGGTGTGTGAGCAGAATTTTCCAAATGCCCCTTTCTGTCTTGGAAGGCAAATTCTTAGTTCTCGCATACTTCTCTGCCTGGCTACAATTGTCACTATCATTTTGTCTTAACTTCTTTTTTTTTTCTTCTTCTTATACTGAATCTCGTTAGGGGTCTCAGCTGTAAACTCATTTCTGCTGAAGTCACTTCAGTGGTGTTTATGTAGCAAACCGAGAAAGTTAAGATGGAGACTAAAAATATTTCATATTAATCAGCCAGAGACATTTTTCTGTAACTTTGTTGTGTTCTGAGATCCCAAACGTAGATTTAGAAGGAAATGAATAATGTAAATCAAGAGGTGGTTTCTGTTTTCAGGATCCCTGGGTTCGTTGTCTAATAGAACCAGTGTGGGTTTCTTGCTTGGTTTGGTTTGGTTGTGGGGTTTTTTTGTCTATGCTACATGAAAACACTATCAACCTCAAACAAAAGGTCTACATCCAGGTTTTTTCATAGCACTTGCTCTCAGGTTTTATATCCTTTTCTTTGAAACTAGCCTCAGCTACTTCTCCTCCAAACAACGTAGCTACAGCCTGAAAGGAGAGCACATGGTGCAACATCAAGAATGGTGGAGCAAGTCTGAGTATGGGCACTGCCCTTCTGACAGAGCAGGGGCTGCCACCCTCCTTTTCAATAGCCTCTTTGTCAGGAAGGTGACAGCTGTTGACAGTGGGTGGTGGGTTGCATAGCTCTACAGGTGTCTCTAAGGCATGATTTTTAGTGGATTTCCAAAACTTAAAGACAGTGATAGCTTCAAGCGAATGAGAGCAGCTTTGGGTCTCATTTACTTAGAGCTACAAAAGATGTTTTAGCGAAGGGATTCCTAGGCATTGTTCCCACTTGTTGTGGTACCTGTTGTGATACTCTTTTCAACAAGGTAACTTTTTCTTTATCGGTAGCTAGAAAAGTACTGAAACTGGGCTTTAAGTTGATGAATAATGTTGTTAATGGTGACAAAGAAACAGAGTGAAGTATGTGCTTATAACAAAATGCTGGGTGATATATTTAATTGTTAATAAGGGAAATTGACGGTCTTAAAAAGTATGAAAAGGTAGTGCTTTTGCTACTCATGATCTGACACTCTTAATCTATGGTTAGTCATAATGGTTTCTTTCTGTCTGTATCAGTTCAAATGAATATATAGGTAAGGAAAACGGAACTGCAAGTCACTGTCAAGACGAAAACAAGGCTAGCAGTTTCACTTTACAGGAAAAATACCTTTATGCCACTTTGATAACAGAAATTAAACCAATGGGTTTTCAAGACTTTTACATCTGTAAACTTTTTTTCATTAAATGTAATAGTGTCAAAGCAGAGGATAAATCATAGCAAAAACATTATTATAGAAATAAATATAATATAAAAATAATCCAAAAGGACAGTAGATGTAACAAGTCTGATGGCTAAATACATATATTCTAGCACCAGAAAACAATGTTTGATCTATTTTGCTGTTGATAAAATCAGCTGGTTATCATTGATAAAATATACTAGTATCTTCTAAGGATCTAAATGAAGACTAGGAGCACAGTGGTGCAGAAAGTCACAAACAAGAAGTATTTATAGAGGTGGATCAATAACTGTAGGGGAGATGGGTCCCTTGTGGTACTTTCTATGCATGCCAGTGCCTTATGGAAGGGTACATACCATGTGAAATAGACTTAGCCTCTTTTTCAAAGGTGCCTTTATGACTCAGTCTGGCTGGAGCATTGTACTCTGACTTCACAGTAGTTTGCAAGTTCCAAATCTTGGTTTTGATATGGTTTGGGCTGGGAGAAATATATTTTGTTTCCATAAGCATAGTAAGCACATGCTTGCATCAACCCCAGTCAAGAAGGTCCTGGTTCCTGTGGTAAGCAATGCATGTGCACAATGCTTTCACTATCTGGTTTGAAAGAAAACAGGAGGTAATAAAGGCAGAGAAAGCTGTGGGCTGTCCTCTCACCCATCCCTTGGTGAATTCACGTCAAGTCAGCCAGATCCCATGTCACCTTTTTGTACTGTTATCTGTAGAACTGGAGATTTCTTCTCACACTTTGCCAGTGAAAGTTACTAAAATATATCCATGAACCATTGTAGCATTGTCTCAAAATATTTTGTCAGAATGACATGTCTAATTTTAATGGCAATGTCAGCAGATGGTCACTGTCATTTATTTTGCTTTCAGAGCCTAGTATTTCTGTGTTGCTGGTTAAAATGGCTCGCCTGCTGTTCAGTTGTTTGCATTGGAATAATACTTCATTTTCCTGCTCAGGGATCCATAAAAATGGATCATTGGAAAGAATTTGTGTCACATGAATAGGCTCCTTATCTAAACTTCCAAAGTTTTTCTAACTCAGCCTTCTCAGGCAAAGTGGTGAGCCCAGCTTAGTAACTTTGTCACCAGAAACTTAATTAAGAACTCAGAAAAAGAGAAGTACAAAAATCCAAACTTGGTATGTCATATATCCCATTCATCTGGAATCGATTAAACAGTCAATTAAATCTAATTAAATTACCATACCATTAATAAAGGCAAAAGTGGTTCCATCAGAGAAGAGACTGTCCATTTTAAATTCAGACCCTGATATTAGGGTGGCCAATTAAGTTCACAAAATGCTCTCATAAAAATTACTATTGGCACTATTAGCTATGGAACTACAACAGCTGAGATTTAAAACATTTTCGATAATTAATGGTTTTGCTTACAAGATGTCTCAAATATTGTCATCTGGCCATTATACTTCAGAAGCAAAGTACTTGACTCTGTTCTGTAATACATTTCACGTTTGAGGCATTTGTGTTTCTTCATGTCTTTTGAATTCATTTTCTTCTAAAAATGTGATTCCTTATGGACACACACAACTGTAACACTCTAGGATCCTTGTGAACTTGTGCTCCAGAAATAGTTTAGTCCTCAGTAGCAATACAGGTAACTTAACATGTCACCTTGTGAAGGTGAGGTGAGCTGTTTGATCCAGGGAATTTTTCTGGAACTAAAAATAAAATTTACATGCTGGGCATCTCAAATCTGAAATGTGGTAAAAGGTTAGACCTGCCTATCCAAACTAAATAAAAAGCTGTGGCAAAGTGAAAATAAATACTATGACAAAGTGAAAATAAATACATTGTTAATGATAAAATTTTATTAATTTACTGAATGTTGTTGTATCATCAGCTGCTCAACAAATAATTTAATTTAAGAGAGTAATAAAACTAGAATTGACTTAAACTTTTTAAGATGATCCAGAAAACTATATACATAAACGAATGTGCATACATACTCTTCTACACATTTTGATTAAAATTTGGAACATTGAATACGAAAAAGAAAAAGTTCTTAAATTATTTTTGTATTTGGCTTCTACTTGTCTGTCTGCTTGAATAGGCAATTTAAAACATATAAAGAAAATGTTGCATTAACATGGAACTACTGAGCTGATACCTTCCCAAGATATGTCTCTACTAACTATGTCTATGTTAAGAAGAAATGCAGTGTACTATTGCAATTGGTGATAAGTTCCTGCATTAATGTAATGGGCACTTTGGACATTTTACTTCAGCCAAACTTTGGACCAGTCCCTGTGAATGGGGTTGAAACTGTGCAAACAAAAATAGCTCTCTTGACTGTGAACCCGAAGTCATCCAAGTAGTGCCACACTGACCTTTCTTCTGTCTCCTGGAGATGGTGGTACATGTTCACTGCAACTGTGGTAACTTACTTATTTTTGTTCCTGCTTAATTTCTCCCATTATTTCTGTTGTCCCTGCTTGATTCCAAGCAGCACTACAGTACCTGTGGCATGAATCTCCTGCTGACTCTGAGGAGACCAAAGAAGAATGGTAAAGAAAAAGGGGAGTGAAACAGGCAATATCTTAACATGCAGATAACACCTTGGCCCTGGGACATTGAACAATCAACAGCGAGTTCAGAGCTTTCAGATGTAGAGCAGCACAGCTGGAATCTTTTGCTAAAAGCCAGTGACTTGACTTCGCTACTTTTAATGAAATTTTGGAAGGTTGTCTATATCTATGGTCAAGAAAGTTGCTATCACCCTGGTGGGGAAGCCTTGGCACAGTTGGACCGTACAAGTCAATGGTTAGCAAGTCTGGTGTGGCCCACAGGTCCACCTGGCTATTGTTATGCAGGCCTTGGGAGAGCACCAAAGACAATTTAGGGCTATGTCTACTGCCTATGCTGGAAGAACTCATGATGCCTGTGTTGTCCATCATGCAGGCTTTAAAAGAGGGTGCTTACACATCCTCTCTGTGCAGTGGCAGGATCATCTGTATAATGTGGCTACCCATCCATGTTGCGACAATGCTACATGATCTCACCGCACCTTTGGTTTGTGAGTGAATACACAAACCATGGTGTAGACCTGATGCTGAAGTACCACCAGAAAACTCCTAGGCCCTCCTACCAACTGTCCCCATTCTAAGAATGTTTCTACAATACTTTCTTTGGAACTGTGGTCACTGGAACAACAGATTGTTGACACTAGCTGTGGCCACAAGCACACTACAGAGGTGTTCCTGGCTCGCACACCACAGAGAGATGATGCAGGGGCAAGGAATGCAAACCTCAAATGATGAGATCTCCTACAGGCTCTCCGATATAATGAGCCTGAGTTTGTGGTTGTGGATACCAAGACAGGTAGCAAAATCTGTGGTGTGCTTATACCAAAAGGTCTGTTCAAGATAGCCACAGCAAGGACGCATCTCCAGTGTGGCTGTTGTCCAAGATCATCCATTCAGTGTTTTCCTTTTCTTGAATTTTGTTGATCATTTATCCTCTTGTTCCCTGGTATTGCCACCGGATTACCTGCTATCAAAGAAGCCTTAGACATTCTTTTGACACCTATTCATGAACACATATTGGGGACACAGACTGCATCAATCTGTATCTTTTAGAAGTCCAAAGGGACTGATGCTGCCATCAGGAAAATATTAGGAAAGGAAAGATCAGTAAAACCGATAGGATGGCAATAGATGAGTTGTGGGGATGGCAAGAGTAAGTACAGTAGGCACGTAGAACAGCTTTGCCATGTTTGTATGTTCATGAGATCTGGGCCTTATAAATGGCTTGAGATCATATGAAATATGAAATAACTGGTCCGGTTTGGCTTGTTACACATACAAAAATCACTGGCACCTGTTTGCTGTGGCAGTGGAATGTTGAAAGACCATCTGTTGGCACATGCACTGTGTATTATGTCCTGGAGGACTTCATGCTGGTACAGCCCACTCATCAGCCCTGTGTCGCCACTTGGGGCTGACACACGGACAAAAGTTCTTCCCATTTAGTGTTTTCCAAAAGGAATTTAATTCATATTCACTGAAACTGGTTTATGAACCAAACTAGTGAGGGATGTAATATGGGGATTCACTTCAGAAACTCACTACCAGTCTAAATGCTAATATTGTCACAGTATATGTTTCAAAATAAGGGAACTTTTGCTGTCTCTTGTGTCTGATTAGTGACTTTAGAGATAAGAGAATATTTAAATGGAGGTTTGTTTGTAAAGCTAGCCTTGAATAATGCAAATTTCTAGAAAATTCAACAATATGTTTTGAAATTTAATTATCAGGTGTTGTTTTTTAGCCATTCTCCACACTAACAGAGGCTGGAGTCTTGCTGGCTTTTAGTGAAAGCTAAAATAAAATGTGGCACCGGTAGGATTTCAAAACTATTGATGAGGCTACTGTTCCACTGGCATCATGAGGCCTCAAAGGCTGTCTGTAGAAAATTGCTAACATCATGGGAGGAAAGTTATTTTTCCAGCTGTCATACTCTAATTTTCTTGCTTATGAACTCAAAGATCCAATATTGCTATTCATCCTTTGGTAGTGTACTGAAATCTTATTATTTAATGTTTGTATTTTGCTTTTCTCCTCCAGAAAGTGGCTATGTTTTGCAGTCTCAGTGAGGAAGTAGAATAGAGCTATTGTGAAGGAGAAATTTCATTTCACCTCTTTCTGCCCTGGGAGATACTGCTTTTTTAATACTTATACAAAGGAAGAATAGCAATGCTATGACTTGGAATTGACCCATACTTAAATTCATCAAGGTGAAGTTATGTGAGAATGTGTGGTACTTAGCATAGTGGATCTCCATCACTCAATCACAGTTAATTTTTATAATAATAGTAATGCATATGTTTAATGATGCAGAAGCTGCTTGGTAAAATAAACAGAAATTCAGAATTTAAATCCTGCTTTAGCAGAATTTTCCCTCTTTGCTTAAAAACATATAATTAATAATGACGTTTCTTCAAATCTGAGTATTACAAATTTCTAGTACAACTTATTGGCAGTGAGATAAAAGCTTGAAACTATTAGCAACACAAAATTTACAGCTGAACTCCTTTATGCTTTCTGCAGAACATTTGATAGGGTTTTATTTTTGCCTAATGTAGTCTTTAAAATTGTTCTTATGCTGTGGAAAAGTGGATACAAACCATTCTATTCATGGCTGTCTTGTGGAAGTTCAGGACTCATTATTTTAAGTAACCGAGGGTAAGACAAGATCCTGGAATTTGAGAGAAAAGGGAAAGACTATCACTGAGCAGAGCAGTGATCAGAACCCAGTTCTCATTTAGGCCCTGGGATACCCTTCCCTACCCCTCTGCCTTTGCTTTTTTAAATGGTGCTGATTTGTCATGTACATATAATGGCTGTAATCCCCACAACCAAACTTGTCAGTCATTCTCTACCATGATAATGTGCTGAGATTTTAAAAATTCTGGTGATGAGTAGGATCTCGTTTAAGTGACAAAGAAAACTCAGATAATTGTTTCAAGTGCAGAGCCCTGCTACACTGCAGGCTATATTCAAGTCCTACACATTGTCGAGGTTCAGTGACCTAGAAACAAGAACTCCAGTACTAACAGAGAGACTTGAAATGTTGTGAGTTTCAGTATAGAGAATGTAAGGGAGTAATGGCTTAGAGCTTTTCACGTGTAGCTTGACAGTTACATTTTTCTTCCCTTAAAGAATCTACAGGAAAACATTTATTTTTCTTTTGTAATTCACTCTAGTAAGGAGGAGCTTTGTAAAGGCAAACTGAAAGAAGGTATTAAAGCACAATAAATGGGCAATTTTGAGGTTTCTTATGTAATTATATACATTTGTCTGTTTTAAAGCCTCAGGCTTAGAGCTGGCCTTTATTCTTGGTAAGCATTGCAAGAGAAAGTTTATGAAAATTGCTGACCTGTAGTTTAGATGTCTTGACTCTACATACTTGCATGCTGTAATAAAAAGGCTGATTCAACTCATGCTGATGCATCCACTCTATCTTTCTGCTAACTAATATGATTGTTGAAGTTAAACTAGCACAAAGGTTAGAATGGCGTAGTGCTTGAATGGGACCAAACGCTTAGGCTCAATTTTGCAGCTCATGCTTTGGTTTCGGTGATTATGTGACTATTAATACCTGAATTTGGAAACTTAAATCTTGCTTTGTACTTCTGCCTGCTGTCAGGCATTTGGCAGTGGTAACAACATACCCTTAAACTGACTCATGGTGGAGTAATCTTACATTCGTGACAACCACTGCCTGTACCTCAGTCAAAGCATTGGCCCTATGCTGATCCTTCCACCACAATCCACCAGCAAACATTTCTTCCTTGCAAATATCTGCTACGGATAAATTTCTGAGGCTGTAATGAGTGCCACAGCCTTACAGGATGCCCTTTATTCCAAGACATTTAGTATTGCAGAATTTCCTCCATTGTGTCAGAATGATTTCTTGCTTTACCCAGGGACATGATGCCATACAATCAGGGACCTCTGGAAAAGGATATAGTGAGATGTATTGTGCATACTCAGCATGTTCCCAAAAATAATTGTGGGCTCAAAGAAAAGAAAGAAAGAAAAAGGAAAAGAAATAAGATGAGCTGTGTGGCCTGAAGTCTTCCTTAAATTAAATCTGCCCTTACTGTGCTACACAGCTTTCTTCACACAGACAGAGGAGAAGCTCTGTTTACTAGGGAAACCATTCTTTGTGATGGCATAGAGGAGCTTTTATCACCCTGCAAACTATATCACACTCTTATCACCAGCTATATCTATGCAGACCTGTGACAGTCACTCCTGAATGTTTCACACACTCTGAATGTTTCACACACTCTGTGCAACTGAGCCAGGCTGATGAATTGGAGACAATTCACACAGTAAGCACGAATGAACAGAAATTAAGGAAAAACATTTGCTTTTTTATGGAATCACAGAACAGGAAGGATTGGAAGGGACCTCTGGAGATCATCTAGTCCAACCATCCTGCTCAAGCAGGGTGACTACAGCAGGTTGCTTAGATCCATGTCTAGTCAGGATTTGAATATCTCTAAGAATGTACACTCCACAAATTCTCTGAACAACCTGTTCCACTGTTCAAACACAGTAATGTTTTTCCTACGTTTAAACAGCACTTATTTCAGTGGGTGCCCATTGCCCCTGGTCTTGTCACTGGCCACAACTGAGAAGAGTTTGGCTCCATCCTCTTTGCACCCCCTATTCAAGATGTTTACATGCATTAATAAGATTTCCCCCAAGCCTTCTCTGCTACAGGCTGAACTGTCTCAGCTCTCTCAGCCTTTCCTCAGAGGAGAGATGCTCCAGTCCCTTCATCATCTTAGTGGCCCTTCACTTAACTCTCTCAAATGTGTCCATGTCTCTCTTGTACTGGGCGGCCCAGAAATGGGCACAGGACTCCAGGTATGACATTACAAGTGCTGTGCAGAAGGGAGGGATCACCTTCCACAGCCTGCTGGCAACACTCCTCGTAATTCAGCCCAGGATCCCGGTAGCTTTTGTTGCTCTATTGGCACATTGCTGTCTCATGTTTGACTTGATGTCCACCAGAACCCATAGGACAATTTCTGGAAAGCTGTTTTACACCTGGTTGGCCCCTTACCTGTGCTGATGCCTGGGGTTATTCTTTCCCCGGCGGCTGACTTGACACTTGGCCTTGTGGAACTGTGTGAGGTTCCTGTCCGCCCATTTCTCCAGCTTGTTGAGATTTCTATGGATGGCAACACAGCCACCTGGCATATCAACCTCTCTTCTTATTTTTGTGTTGTCTACAAATTTGCTGAGAGTGCACTTGATCCCATCATCCAGACCGTTAATGAAGTTGTTTAACAGCACTGGTCACAGAATTTACCCAGTTGGACTTTAAACCGCCCTTTTCCTCCTTCCTTGGTAACTTCAGGTTTCTACATCAAAGTGGTGGATCCCACAGCAATTTTCAGATGTGTAATTGGCAACATTTTTTTCCATGGACAGGATTTGTTGAAAGCTTTTAGTTCAACCTTTAGATTTCTATTATGCCTGAGTTCTGAAGCTACTGGGTTTTTTTGAAGCTGCTGGGTTTTGTTGTCATATTTTATAGTGTTATCCATAGAGGCCTTATCTCCCTAAAATTATTAAAGAGCATAGATAAGATGATTGTTGTGAACATTAAGCATTTCCTTTTCACTTTTTCTGAAGAAAAGTTTTGACCCCTCCCTCCTTTCTGCCTATTTATTGTCCTTTTGTTGTTTTTCAAAGCTTGTGTGTAAATTGATACTACCTAAAAAGTGATTGACCAGATGAGAAGCAATGGATTTTACTTTGCATTACACAAGTGAGACACAACTCAGATCACTTAAACAAAGAACCTATGTATGCTCTGTATACCAACTGGGAAAAGGACATGTGTGAAAGCAATAAAAAACACACGTGTCAGCCAAAAATAAACATCCTGGAGTGCGTACCTGGTGGTACTGTGCTATGTATATGATACTTGTAAACATACTCTGACTGAACTGGAGATGTAGATTCATTAGTACATGGAAATTAATGGAGATTAATTTCTGACCATTCAGGAAAAATATCCAATATACTCTGTACTCTTCATTCTATTAGAAAGGAAGACTGAAAGACACATTGAATTGAAGTGTCCAGCTAGCTGAACTTTTTCAGGCTCTACACTTCAGTGACAATCTGCTGCAACATAATTTTTTTCAAGCTGCTGAGTTCTACTTACCAGGAGACATTAGCTAACAAGTGAGAAAACAAGTTGCTCTTAGCTAGAAACATAGAAAACAACTAGATGCTTAAACAATCAGTAAGCCATGTACAGTGCCTATTTCTTGGATCCATGCTAGGCCCTACCTGTTGCTCCCATGGAATATGGGATCCATTTAATGCTTGCCGTGGCAAGCTTTCCTGTCACAGGAACTGCCCTGGACTAACCTATGCAAGCTGTACAACATGTAGTGGTGATCTGGATTGCATGTTATTTTCAAGATAATCAATAAACTCAGAACTTGGGTAGACAAAACATATCCTAAATTCACTTAGAGCAACTTCAAAGACTGCATACTTTAGTCTCTTTATTCTAGTGCAACCAATGACATGCCTAGTTTTTGATGAGGTTTAGTATCCTCTTTTTGGGGTATAATCATGCCTCTTTCTCATGACATATCCTCTCCTAGCCCAGCATGTGAGCAGATTTCCATCTGATGAGGTTACTTAGTATTGAAGAATTATTTTTTTTTAATATCACACTGCAGAAAAGCCATATTTAGCAGGGCATATTTGCGGGCAAATTCCATGATGTGTCTCCCATGATGTGGAACTCTGCAGTGCCTGAAGTATCTGTGTGAAATATTTCCTGCTACCAATGGGATTCCCATTGTAGACTGAGCTCTTGCTATGCAGATCTCTGTTAAAATAGTAAATTAAAAAGAGTGTATTCATAATATTTATTCATGCCAAGGGCATAAACATTAAAGATGTACAAGGATCACACTAGAAATCCCTGAACACTGGCTGTAACCCCAGGCCTTTGTCTAACTTAAGAATTTTTATAGCGTAAGAGAACTGAGCTAATAGGAATCCAAGGCCAAACCATGGGATAAATGAGGGCCAGTTAGAAGTAAACTATGTGGATGGATGTGACTGAGTGTTTGTTAAGGGAATGAATGTCTCTAACAACAAACAATTGTCAGTTATACAGGGACTAGCAAGAAGAAAGCAAGGTACAATCAAAAGAATTGAGAGATCTGAGATATAACTGAGAGAAGATTTGGGAGACAGATTTGGGGCTTAAAACAGACTATGGCTGTTAGCATAGAAATCAGATTACAAGGTAGCAGTTTCATAATAGAGCATCAGCGGAAATAGGTGGAAACCAAGTTCTCATACTCCTTTTGGTGCTGTCAGTGCAGCATTGTGTTCCCACTCTCCACGTTTACTTGTGTTTCCACTTACTATCTAGACTAGTCTGACCTCTGAGTCCCTGTATTTTTATGATGTGAAGCTCCTGCAAGAACTAGAATCTGATTTCAGATGGGAATCCTATTAGTGAGTGCAATATAAATTATTAATAATTCAATTAATATTGCATAAGTAAATTCATACACTTTAGACACTGTTTTGTGTCTATAAGGCTTTCAAGTAATAGTATCCACAGCTTAGTGAGAAACAAATGGCAGCAGGGCAACAAAATGGTCTGCTTACTGTAGCATAAGAAATCAGTCAGCGAAACTGGTTCCCATCACTATTATGTGAGTGGCAGGTGGCATATATGTACTTTTCAGACAGTACTGCTTCTTTTATGTTCCTTCCTTGACAAAGCTGCTTTAGTTTTGACACAGTCTAAAAAGAGCTAGAAAAGTTTCTTCTCCTTTTTTTCTGTTCTTCTATTTCATTGATTCTTAAATTGTTACTTTCAGGTGAAAAATAGTATCTGTAGGACCAAATATCACTGAACTATTGTCACAGACCATCTTCCGCTTTAACTGCTATATTACAGGTGATGATGATGACTAATGTTATGTATTTTAAAGTATTATTTGAAAAGAAAAGTTTGCATTTTTAAAAATAATCTGAGAAAACTGATAGTATGAGGTATACAGTTACAGGAAAATAAAACAGCTCATATGATCTTTTTCTTCCGGGATCTCTCATATTTTGGATGTCAATTTCAGAACTAAATGAAAATTATTGTAGATGATACAAAGTGTTATCATTATTAAACACCTTATTTTTATCATCCCAAATTCCAAATGCTGTTTGCATACTGTTATGCTTGGTTATTGTTATTTTAGAGATCAAATAAGGAAGGAACTGCATAGATTCAAGCCACTAGGGTTTACTAGATGCTTTCTTAAACTGTTATTTACGGCGCATGTATGTTTTGCTGTCATGTATTGATGTATATATAAATGGAATATGCAAATGGAAAGTGTAAAATAAAAAAGGTAAAGTATTCTCGGCTCACTAAGCACACTGGCAGGGAAGGAGAGAAGGAATAAGGGTCAATGAAATCCTCATATACTTTTCAGTGTTTGAGGGTTTGGTTTTTTTAAAAAAAGTATTATATTGATTAGGCAACAAAGGCAGTACTATTTTATATACAATGGTAATGATGGGATCTTAATTTTTTCCAGTGTTGTGGCCATGGTCTTCAGAATGCAGCTAAGTATCAAGGCAGGAATTACAAGTTTCAGCTCCAAAAGCAGGAAATTATGGATTTAGTCAATATTAGAGCGCGAATGTTTCAAAAGCAACTAATGATAAACTTTGTTCTCCCTCTCTACTCCTCTCTCGTGGGGCCCCACTTGGAGTAGTGTGTCCAGTTCTGGAGTCCGCAACACAAGAAGGACATGGAACAAGTTGGAAGAGGGCTACAAAGATGATCAGGGGGCTGGAGCACCTCTTCTGTGATGACAGGTTGAGAGAGTTGGGGTTATTCTGCCTGGAGAAGAGAAGGCTCTGGGGAAACCCTAGAGCAGCCTTCCAGTACCTGAAGGGGCCTACAGGAAAGCTGGAGAGGGACTTTTTAAGAGGGCAACAATAGAACAAGAGGTAACAATTCTAAGCTGAGAAAGGGTAGATTTAGAATGGGTATTAGGAAGAAATTCTTTACTGTGAGGGTGGTGAGACATTGGCACAGGTTGCCTAGAGGAGTTTTGGCTGCCCCCTCCCTGGAAGTGTTCAAGGCCAAGTTGGATGGGGCTTGGAGCAACCTGGTCTAGTGTGAGATGTCACTGGCAAGAGGGGTTGGAACTGGGTGATCTTTAAGGTCCCTTGCAACCCAAAACATTCTATGATTCTATGAGAAGAAGTCATCAGGATTGAATTGCCTGCTATCCTCTGTGCATCAAAAAGCATCAATAGCTGTTATCCTAATAAAATGTTAACTGTTGCCAGAAGTGTGTCTCCTGTGTTCACTTATTAAGAGAATATATTGCAGTCTATGAAGTAGAAAGGCAGAGCCATGATAATTTTTATTTAACCCCTTCGCTTTACTCATCATCATGTTTGTTTGTGAACCTAACTATGACAAGGCTTAAAATCCCAGATTTGTTTGAAGGCTATTTATTTTACATTCTAATCGGCTGATTGGGTTGAACACCAAATGGTCAGTTTCTATTCTCAAATGTATGACTAGCTCCCATGGGTACACCTGTGGGTGCTTTGTTTGAGTGGGTGATAGTTATGTTTTGAAAGCTGAATTTTGTTCACTTGCATAATCTTGGATCACTGTAAGTCTTACTTGAGTACTGAGCTTAGATCCTATTATTGTTCATTGTTGAAGATTGTAATTGTGTTGACCGAAACACATGATTTTTTGGGGAAGGGATTAACCTAGCTGAACCCCTCTGACTCTACCTGAAACATCGTCCCAGGTGAAAGCTGGTAGATCAACTGGATCACAGTCATTTTCCCATGGAGGTACACTGTTTAGTTTCTATCTGCACAATGGAACAGTCAGATACTACAGATGGAAATGGTTACCTTGCCAGCAAAAACAGAGCAAACCTGCCGTTTGTCAGACTGTAAGGCTGGCAGCAATTACAGCTAAATTGGGATGGATAAGGAGTATTATACAATTGTATCAAATAAATCTGTAATTTTCAGCTCTTCCTATTCCCAAATAAACAGGAAGCCCAAAGCAGTATCTCAGGGAAAATAATCAGAGCATCCAGTTTTATTAAAATGCGGACAAATTATGTGAATATCCAGTGCACATACCTAATGTGCAGTTCTGAACATTTTGGTTATACATTGTAATGGAACAGACAGAACATTATGTCTGATTTATTTAAAATTTTATAAAACAAAAAGCCAAAAGAGACAGGACAAATGTTATGTAAAACTAATGGAAAAAAACAGCTGACGTACTAAACATAAATTTTCTTTAAGGGTAATTGTAAAGATGTCCTTTCTCTGCTTAAAGATAAGACTAAAAATCGTTTTCAAAATAACTGACATTTTAGTCATAAGGAGCACAGACATATTCTTCAGAAAGTTATTTATCCAATTTAGAAATGCCCTCACCTATAAAGACTGTCTTTTCATGCAAGAGAACTAGATTGACCTAGTAAGAGTCTTTAAATATTATTCATGAATCTTGGGTTCTGACTGAAACACTGAGCACAAGCTCTTACGCACCAAGCTGCTCCAGCCATGGATTTTAAATTTATTTGACATACAACTCCCTCTCCAACAGAAAGTAGAAGAGAAACCATCAGAGTACAGGCCGCGTTCAGTCCTTTAGCTTTTTGCTGAGAAAAACAGACCCTTGGTTTGCCTTTTATTTTCATGTGTACAAAGTTAAAACCTGCAGTGTAGCCAAAGGAGGCCAAGGAAGGCAGTTGGAAGACTGTTAAAGAAGCGTTCATAGTGCAGCATGCTTATTTACTTCCTTTTACATGTTATCGAGGATCACTGCACTTTCTTTGTATGTTTCAAATAGTTGATTCTCTTTGCTGCCTAATCCTCAAGCCCCTTCATGTTTATCTACACAGTCACAGTCACTGTTAAAAGTCTTGCCTGTGTCAGGACTGAAGGTTAAAGCTACCAAGGTGTATATTTACCAGCTTAGGAAATATCTACTGTTAAAAACTTGCAGTTCTTAACATCACATCATAACCAGTCTGCTTTAAGGAAGGTAAAATCTTCTCCACAAAAGTACATACAAGGAGGGAAATATGTTTGTAGGTAGGCATCATGCTTTCCAGAGTAGAACTCCATCACTGTCATGCACGAACACTGCTCTTTTTGCTGGTTTGACTGTCCTGTTATTACATATCACGAGCATTTATCTGATGTTATTATGGACTTCCGACCCAGGTCCTGCGTACCTATGCTTCAGTGTGTGTTTGTTTTCCATGGCGAATGCTGGACCATGTTGATAGCTGAATCAGAATCTCTGGCAGATGATGTTCATTCTTTATAGCCCTTCACATGTGACAGAATCACAGCATATTTAAATACTTCTGGCCTAATGATTTCAATATGGAAGAGCAAAGAGGTTGATATGAAAGTTGAGAATCCGGAATGGAAGCTTGGAGACAAGAAAATCCTTGCATATTGGGGATGATGTAGAGTTGGCTTGCTGCTCAAGTCGGAGTCTTAACTCAGCGCTCACAGTTTATTGCCATCCTCCCTGCCAGTCATTAGCTACAGCCTTGTTTTCTAGCCTGTCAGGTATTCAGCAAAGCCTCCTACCCTACCAGCAGCTAATGCAAAGCATGACCAGGGACCACTGACTAGGGGCAGTGCTCGGCCAGGTGTGGGCTGCCCTTGTTGCCAGCTTAGGGGTTGACAAAGCAAGTTAGAAAAGAGCAGAACAGCTGCAGTGTGAGAAGGAAAAACAAGAGAGACATGGAAAACTATCCAGGTAAAGATGAAACATGACCTATTATTACAGAGAGGGGAATTAATGAAAACCAGTACATGGGAAAATGTTAATAGGAAATATGTTAAAGAGAAGGCTAACTTGAGAATGTTACTCTATTATAGAGTATATCAAGCTGTATCACGCCACTTTCTCTAAACTGTAGAAGCTTGTGGTCAGTGGGGAATCGCCAAAGCACTGCTATTTTTCAAGCTTGTTGCTAGGCAAGTTGGTGTTGTATCAGATTTAGATTCTGTAGCAATGCTTTGCCAGATCTGTTCTGGAAAAGCTAAAGATCACTCTAAGGATGCTTATTATTTTCTCTATGTGCCTTACCTTTTTACGTTTTATTACAGTTTAATTAATCAGCATAAATAATAGTTTTCCTATGGCATTAAATTTTTCTGCTGTCTAGGAAAAGTACTTATTTCCCTCCTTCAAATGATGTATTTGTATCCTGTTAAAACTAATTAGTGCATTTTAAAAGCTGAAAGAATTTATAAAATCCAAGACTGTATTTATAGTATTGATTAATGACTCTGAGCGACTGAGGTCTTAATTCAGGAAAGCATCTCTATTTGGAAAAGTATTTAGGTAAAATTAATTACATTGTTGAGGCTTAGATTTAACAAGATGTGACTATTGAATTTGATTATGTATACAAATGCTCCTCCAAATCAAGGCCTAAGAAACAGGTTTTGAGAATTGTATTTGACTTAACAGAAAATTTTTGTGCTCTTAAAAACTTCAAGCCCATGTGTTCTGCCAAAAATGAGACGAGAAAGTAATCTGTACGTCTGGTGTGTGGAATAGCAGCCCCTCTACATGTCCTCTGACTTTTCACTGGAGATGAAAACTTGTCTCAACAGAGAGACTCGAGCCCAGTGTTTGTGTGATGGCTTAGCTGTGTCACATCAGGAGAAGTCAGAGCAGAAATCCTGGTTCCTTAGGGCACAGAGTGGCTACAACCATGTATTTCAATGGGAACTGAAATCATTCAGCATTTTCCAGATCAGGATCCCTAGGATAACAAAAGCAGTGAC
This sequence comes from Aegotheles bennettii, assembly GCA_013398125.1. NCBI lineage: Eukaryota > Metazoa > Chordata > Aves > Caprimulgiformes > Aegothelidae > Aegotheles > Aegotheles bennettii. Next base: position 125 of record VZRW01002018.1, on the reverse strand, counting down.
CCACCAACTGATCTCCAGTATTATTTAGTGTTTACATCAACATTACATACTGCATAAGTTAACTCTTACATTTTATGAGCTTCATAATTACTGCTATTGTACTATAGCGCATATATATATATATA
>VZRW01002017.1:100559-119009 GCA_013398125.1 Aegotheles bennettii | reverse complement strand
TTTAAATATATATTATAAATACATTTATATAACTATAAATAACCATAAATAACTAAAAAAAAAAATAATACCAAACCAGTTCATGCCTCAACTACCCGAAGTGGGGTAATGTGAACACAGTTATGGTCCCCATCACACTCTTGACTATTGAGGTTAGTAGGGAGAGGCAGCTCTCCCAGCCAAGGAGCGGACTCCCAGGCACTGGGAACATGGTCAGAGCATTTGCACCCTTGCCTGGGTCTCTGATGGGTGCTGGCCCCAGCTCCCCAAACTGCATGGCTGTGCTCTGTGCTAGCGCTGCTGGCTCCTCACTCTTGGGGATGCCCTGGAAACCACAGCCTTGTGCTTTCTCATGCTTTAATATATTTAGAAGTGATCTATTTGACATATTTAAAATATTAAAGAATTACAGCAGAATAGCACTTAGATGTCACCACAGAACTGTTCTTGATCCAGAGTGATTTGTTGAGCAGTGTATTATCCACACCTCCAACTACCTGGCTAGACTATTCCCACCTGAGACTGAAGCTATAATTGGACAATAAGTGACAAATCATTTTGTGTCACTCACCAACAGCAGAAAGAAAAAAAATATTTAATATTTAGCAACCTTCTTTTTTACTAGCACTTTTACTAGGACTATACCATAACTTACAGGCCTCAGATCAAAAATATGATTGTCACATAAACATATTTCTGTACAGAAATAGTAGTATCACAGTGCTAGACACTTAGAGCCATGTGCAGCTAAGCATTAGATGGCTTAATGTTAAGAAACTCTTTAAGCTGGTAGGAAAATGGAAGCTAAGCTTCTCTGGAAGCAAATTACTTCATCACACTGTGGCTGCAGTGAGAGTGAAGGGAAAGATGGTCACCTACGTTAGTTTTCCTTCACCTCCTTCTCCTGATTCTCCCTATGGGAGGAGTAAGGCATGGCGGTGACAGTGGGAGGTTGCAGCAAGGCTCTGTCTCCCTGCCCCTCTGTGGCTCTGCACCCTCATGTCCACCCACACCATGATAATCCCTGCTTTTTATAGTGCCTCATCTGCAATACTCCTAGATCCTCTCCACTTCTCAAGACCTATTTCTTGCCTCACAAGCCCTTTGCTTTCTCTAACCCCTCTATCCCTAAATACCCTTCTTCCATTCCTCAGAGACGCTGGTTGCCCCTCATGTCTTCATCCCACAGCACTGGGCTGGGCAGGAGGCAGGACAACCACCTGCTAGATGGTCAAACCAGTGACCAATCCACTGATGTCAAACTAAAGCCTGAAACCTCCATGCTTTTTCTTCAGTGGGGACTGTCATTCAGACCTCTTTCTTCCTCCCAGCTGCAAATGGGACCAAAAACTTGTCAGAAGTTGGTATGAGTGTTTCAATAGCTTGTCCTCCAGTTCTCTCTCAAATTTATTTAAAATATCCAACAGGCTCAGGAGCCATTAGGGGACCTGGAAACCAGACAAGAGGAGGGCAGACATGCTGCCTACTTGTGAAAAAACAGGCAAAACCCCACAGGTATCCCCAGGCATGGAATAGCTTCAAGTCTTCATTTATAGAATCATAGAATAATAGAATTGTTTTGGTTTGAAAAGACCTTTCAGGTCATCAAGTCCAACTGTCAACCTAGCACTGCCAAGACCACCACTAAACCATGTCCCTAAGCATCACATCTACAGATTTTTTAGATACCTCCAGGGATGGGGATTCAACCACTTCTCTGGACAACCTGTTCCAGTGTTTGACAACCCCATGAAGAAATTTTTACTAATATCCAATCTAAACCTCCCCTGGCACAACTTGAGGCCATTTCCTCTTGTCCTATCATTTGTTACTAGGGAGAAGAAATGTCTCCTCCTCCTCAACTCCTCACACCCTTGGGGCAAAGCCTCTGGTCATGCTGCCCCTGTGCCCCTGTGGCAGTCGTGGTTGGTCCTTGGGCATCCTCACCATGCATAGCACAGTCCAGTCCCCTGCTCCAGGGAGAGGAGCCACACACAGCCCCTCATGGTGGCTGCAATGTCCAGACACGTTGCCACCCCTCCTTCCTAGGGCAAACACAGCCCCATTGGCTGCCTCATCCATCAGCCTTGGGGAATCAATCCTGCAGGGTGTTTGTCTTCTTGGATGAAGTGGAGAAAAGAACGAAGCCTCAAAAAGGCAGATAGGATCTAAAAAAGAGCCTTGGAAAAGTTTAAGAACTTTAGGTTTGTGGTCACTTCCAGCATCCCTCTAGGACCTTGCTGCTCTCCCTATTTCACAGCCACCTTCATCCCAGGAGCACCCCCAAAGGGTGTGATTGGTGGAGATTGGACTCCACAGAGAAAAAGAAGCCCAGGTCAGTGGCTACAGAGGCACTGGACATCTCACTGCTTTGGGCGACTGCAAAGATGCCTGTAGTGGTGGAGCCCCTGCCTCCGTCAGAGGGACCCCGAGCTGTTGCCTTTCCTGCCAGCAGCAGGCAGAGCAGACTGCAAGCATCCCAGTTTACATGTCACTGAACGCAAGGTCTTTATCATTGACAGCCCTGCCTGCTGTGCAATGCCAGATATAGTGCATGTGTTCTGCACTAGGATTAGCATTTCCCACCTGTTTGAACCTGAAGGCCACAGAGTCATTTTAAACATAGTTAGGAACCATTTATACCATGCAGCCAAAATTATTTTTTATTTTCAAGTAGAGATGCTTCTTTATTTATACTAATTTCCTTTTTCTGTTCACTCACCTGTATGCATGGAGATGTGTTCAAGTCTATAAAGAAGTTTTTTTCCATTTTTTTTTTGGCAGCTGCTGTGGAGATCACCTGCTGTCTCTAATGGACTGAGACTGGAGGCTCAGAAATGCTGCTCTGTTCCAAATGATGATTTCATTTCCTTTCATGCTGCAGTAGGATGGTAAGCAAATGCTGGCCACTCACTCCTGTGGGATTTGAGGCTGCTCATCCCTGCCTGAAACACCGGTGAGCTGGAGGGGAGAATAACAATTGCTCTTCCCAACAGCCCTCTGAGTGTTGTCAGCATCCTTTCACAAGGCACCAGGGACATCACTGTGAGACCCGTCCTTACACAGAACCTGTGTGTCAGGGGGGATCTGTCACTCATTAGAATAGCATAAGTCACACATGCACACGGAAGCGTGAAGGCTACAGCAGAGCAGGGACAGATGTGGGGCTGTCCCAGGAGAAGGCACCAGCCCACACCATTGGCTTCCCTCAGGAAGGGCTCCAGCAGCCCTGTGAGGGCTGTCGGCAGCCAGGGCTCCTGCACCCAACTGTTGCTATGGGTAGCGCCTGCAACTGCAGTGAGTGCCATATTTTAAAAAGCCTTTCTTTAGGTTCCGTTGATGTTCCTGAGAAGCAAGAGAAACCACAGACAAATGTGGGAACCTGACTTCTTCCGGACTGCTTTGTTGATGATGTTTTTGCAACAAGGAGAGAGGTGCAGCTCCACCTGACTCATAGTCCCTATTTACCCCAGTGCTACAGACAGCCCGCATATCTACCCACCAGGGTGGTTGAGAGTCAGGAGTGAAGAGTAGGCATGACTGTTCTGATGCTGTTCACCTGGGAGTATGTATCTACCAGACACTTAAAAGAAAGGAGGGGTAATAGAAAACCAGTCTGCAAATCTATTTGCATTTGTCTCTATGTTTATGTGCCTCACTAAAGAAGAAACCCCATTTCCTGTTTTTTTCCCCAGCGGTTGCAGCCCCTGTTCATTTGGACTGAGCATTATTTGAAGGCTCTCCTTCACTTGCATAATTTAAGAAGTAAACAAAAAATATTGCTGTACACACACATTAAAGCGTTGACTTGGTGATTCACCGTGTTGAAGATAACTTACTTATCAACTGGCAGAACACACACGCAGTAATAAATGAGAGCTAGGCTAGTGTTGGTGAGAATGACCAATTTGATGGTTGAACCTCCCTGTCACACAGACCTGATGCTGAACCGGGTATCTGTGCCAGCCTTTGCCCAGGATCATCTACCTGCCTGTTTATGGGACATCAAATATGCCAACAACATGTTAATCAAGAGTGACTAAAAAAATTAAACAGCCAAAAAGCTCCTCCTCAGAATCACAGAATCACAGAATCACAGAATTCTAGGGTTGGAAGGGACCTTGAAGGATCATCTAGTCCAACCCCCCTGCCGGAGCAGGTTCACCTACAGTACATCACACAGGAACGCATCCAGGCGGGTTTTGAATGTCTCCAGTGAAGGAGACTCCACAACCCCTCAGGCAAATGTATATGGGAGTATTCACACAAACACAACTGATCTAAAATAAAAACCTCAAAGGTGCTTTTTTCTGTAGACACACATCTTAGTAAAGTCTGCAGATGGAGGAAGACGTTGTTCTGGCTCCTTACCACCTCACTGCCTGTGGGGCTCAGCAGCACCCCAGAAAGTAAGCGCAGGAGTTTGCATATCAGCAAACTAAAAATAATCAGCAAACTAATAAAACAATCAGTGGTACTGGGTGTAGAATCAAGCTGTTTGAAATGAGCCTGCACTATTTAGGGGTGCATAACATCTTTCATAGTGGGCGTGATTTGTTATCAAGAAATACTGAACATTAAGTGAACATTATGCTCGTAGTTCTAAAGTTATGTGCAGAGGTAAAACATGATTTGGTATGGGATCGTGAAAGACGTGAGGGACACAGCAAATGAAGACAGTTTCCATGTTGTTCTTGTCAGAAGGAGGGAGAGGACTAATCAGGACACCAGTGACTTGTGTTTCTCTTAGCTGTGGTAGCGCAGTCACAACCAACTCTGCTTTCCCAGCAGCGCTGTTTTTCGACCAGCTCAAACCTGACATTTTTCTGAATCTGATCAGGCAGGTTGTTTTTTTTCTTTCTTGAGCTGGTGAAAGGCAAATTTAATTTCAGATTCAAACCATCCAGCAGCTCAAAAGGAGCAGCTCCATTCTACTAGCAGAGACTCAGAACGAAACTATGCAGCTGCTTTCAGAGTGTGTATGGGTGTCCCTCAATCCATTATGTATCAGGAAAAATAAAGTGGTGTTGGGAACATCCCGAAAGGATTGCTTTACAAAAGGTCTAATCAATTTTCATTCTTCAAGTTAAATAAACTCTAAAAATCAGCCAATATTCAGAAGTAAAGGAGATTTTCTAAATGTTTAGCTAATCTAGTGTTAATAATATAACTGAGATTTATTTAAATAAGTTTATTATGGCACCATCCTGTGTAATCCTTGCTGTGCAGAGCTCAGAAATGTTCTTTATGCGGGTGCCTTCCTCTCCCCTGGCAGAGGAATGTAAGAGTCACAGGGTCAGTCTGAGGGTCCCTCTCCCAGGTGGTGTTAGTGCCCAGGCAGGATGGGACAAGCTGTTGTGACTCAGGCCTCCAGATGATGCAGGTAGCTCCGGCTCAACATCTGGTCCCTGGGGCATCCTCAGTGAGGTGGCTGCAGCAGAGCGTTTCCAACGGATGGAGGTGAAAAGGCCTGGTTTTGCCTGGGAGAGGGCTGAAGGCAGACACCCCACTGACCAAGGGGGAGTCATTGTCTCTGGTGCACATGAGCACCCTTCACTTTTCACACAGGCTGTTCCTGGCATATTCCCCCCCACAGTTTCAGTGGCATCATTCTCACGCTACAGCTAAGTCCTATCCTCCTTCATGTTTACACCAAACCAACTCTTAATTGCCCGATACTTACAGCTTGCCACCACTGCCTGCAGTCGGTTTCCACAGGGAAGCAGAGCAGTGCAGTGTCACCCCTCGGAGGCTCCTCGGGGTCTGCTCAGCAACATTATGGCCATATGCAGAGAGGTGCTAGGGACTAACATGAGGAGAGAGAAACCATTAAATTGGAAGATTAGCATATCCTGTTTCTGATAGCAGGCCAAGCAAGCCAAGCTGCTTCACTAAATACCCCTTTGCTTAAAGGATTGACCCATATTGGGTCTAGTTATAGTGGAAGACAGTACACCATGGAGGTCACAGCTAATTTTGATATTTGACTGGGCAGGTCAAATATCAAATGCAACTCTGGAGTGTCTGTTAGGAAAAAAATATTTATGTATCTATGCTTTCATATTTTATTATTTAAATGCATGTATGCATGTGTCTGCATATATTTGTGTGGCATGTAGATCTATAGACATGTGGTTTACCCTATGCTTTGCTTTAGACAGAGTGTAACTAGCATGATGTGCATGCAAAAGCAAGGGCAAACCATGGGTTTCTCACAGAGTCATTACAATGCTTACAACAGATGTGTTGCTTTGACTCAACCATCCAGATGTGCCCTGGTGCTTCAGACCTGTCTCCAGGCAATCAGTATCCATCAGAAGCACTGCCAGTTTTCCTCAGTTTTTAATGACAGACCTTTCTGGTCAGGGCTTTCTGCCAGACCTGTGCTATGCTGAGGGCTCAGCACTGGTGCATCTGCACTTCAAGATCCATGCTGGACCTTGTAGAATGGGTCCCAAGCTCAAATAAACATCACAATGCCTGCAGCTCTCTTGCTCTCTGGTCCATAGTACAACATGATGGGTTGAAGGAAAGCAATATGTGGTATATTAATACATGGCTGGCTACATGCAAATGTGCACAGCAGCAAGGGCAGATATGGCCCTGACATGAGTGGGGGTACAAAGAAAGGCTGCTCCTTCCCCTGCTCTCTGCTGACACCAGGGCCCTGTGACATGTGACCATCAGGTCCTGCCAAGGAGACAGCCTGTGGTGTGTTGTAACCTCAGTGCCCGATTTATCAGGGCTGTGGTGTGGGAGGAGGCATTGGGGAACATGGGGAGGGGTAAATGCCACTGTGTGCCGATAGCAGAGATCACCTCCAAGCAAGCACGACTGGGGAGCAAGTACAAGTGCTAGGAGGAACTGAGGGTTATCCACACACTGGACCAAGCCAAAGGGAAACAATTATATCTTGAGGTCATTAAGTGCACAAACTAACCAGAAACAATTGATTTCTTTCTCTTGCAGCAAGCTGGAGGGCTGTGGGGTGGCTCAAGGCACGGGTGTGCTCAGCTGGTGGTGGAGGGAGGGAAGGAAGAAGGAAGGGAGGGAGAGAGAGAAGAGGGAAACAGAAGGCTGACCTTTCAGGACCCCCAGTGCCCAAATTAGGGAAATCATGTAAACAAGCAACACTGGGGAGGTAGGGAGCCTGTGGTTCTGGCAGTGCTGTCTTGCACACAGCAGGGTGTTGGTACAAGCTAAGGCTGGGGTATAAGCAGAGCTGTGTGCTGGCCACAAGGTTAACCCTGCTGGATGCAAACACTGTGACCCTGTCTCTCTCCATCTCCTGCAAGGATCTTGCATTTCAAAGAGAGTTTGCTCCTATGGCTTCAAACTTGGATAACTAACCCTACCCTAGACCCTATGGAAGAGGTTTTCAAAACTGGTGTTAGTAAGTTTTAGGACCAGGAGGCTTTTTATGGAGAACAAGACATCTTCTAAATTTAATCTCATGGGCAGGGGCTGGCATAAAGGACCTGCTGAAATCTGTTTTCGCTGTGGTTCTTTCTTGAAGAAAGGTCTCGTTAGCCAACACCCTGGGGGGAGAGGCTGGCAATGGTCTAATCCAGTATGTGCGACCAGATAGGCTCTAGACACCCCTGCTGCCTTCTGGATTGTGAAGGCAGGAGAAAAGGTGACTGAGGCTGCTGTCACATTTCCCTGGGCACTACTCCATCATGCACCAGATTAAAAACCACCAGTCCAAGCAGGAACAAACCAGCAACATAAGCATAAGTCTAGGCTGGGCTGTTTTCCCTAGTGGCAAGGTGCAGTCACATCAAGCCCCGTGAAGCCATCGCTGGCCCAAACTGAACTTCAGGGGACAGGTATTCAGAGGGGTAACCTGTACTGCAACTGGGAACCTGAAGCTGTTAAAGCAAATATTCACTGTGGCATGTTTATTTTTTATTTTAAAATGTTTTTAAAGGTAAAAGGATACTACAAGAAAACTATTTCCTTCTCCTAAATCTTGTCCTCCTTCCAGTTGTGTCATGGAAGAATAGTGAGTTCAAGACAGGAATGGCACAAATGTCGGTGTACAGGATTTAAAGCACATCTGCTTTGTAGAGGTCTATATGCCTAGAGACACCTTGATTTAACCAACTAAGGAGAGAAAGAAAGAAAACAAAGGAAGGAGAGAGAGAAATAAACAATATTTAAGCGTTTATTTTCTCCCCATCGCTCCTACAGATAGATGACTCACATTTCTATATCATAGAAGAACATAAAGATGACAAATGGAGCACATGAAGCTGTTTGTCCTCTTCCTGACCTCATCCACCTATTTTGCTATGACCACAGCACAGGAATTGGTCTCAGAGAACACACGTAAACTTGTTTTCTTTCTTTCTTTTAAATGATGAAGTGAATGATGACAGGCCAGTAACAAAGTCATGTTGTCACTAGGGTGACCCACCTAATGCGAATGGGAACCAAACATTCCTGCAGAGCAGAAGCTTTGACCCTGGGGCCATTTAAAGCCAGTAAAACTCATCTTCCTGGCTCTCTCTGTGGCCAGATAGGCTCTTTCAAAAAGGGAGCAAGCCTCATTGCCAAGGTTACCCTCTGCAGGCCCTCCCAACTGTCATGATGGCTTCTCCTACTTGAAGTCTATTTGGAAGCTATTTTTTCAGGAGTATTTTAGCTGAGGATACCCCATCAGGGTGACTGCTTTGCACCATCTCCAGGTCTGCATTTCCCAAGGGCTGACAATAGGAAGCATTTGGTTTGAACATTGAAAATCTCTGAGACTAAAGTAATACCAAAATATTCACCGAATTAGTCTTAAAGTAGCAACAATTTTGTTACATCACAGAGTTACAATGGCAAGTTTAGTTACAGCATGGAAAGAAAACCCGACTGAAAATTTCTGACCAGTGTGTTGTTTTCCATAGCTGGGCAGGGAATGACCTAATCTAAGTTTGTATAAAGCTACACTTACAAATTCAAACAAAGCATTTACTAAATAATAGGTATTCTGAATAGATCCCAACACAAACATCAAGGGCTGTATAGGTGGCAACAAATAATTTGAATTAAATAGTGCTAATGTAATTTCACTAAGTAAAAGGGACAAAGGGACTGAGCCAGGGATTTACCTCTAGTTCAGGCTAGAGACCAGAAGGGTAAAAATCCCAACCCTGAAACTTTCAGGTGAGGGCACCCAGCTGGGGTTTCCAACATCTGAGGCTTCGTTCTGACTCACAGAGTTCCCCTCTCCATTTCTCCCCTTGCAGGTGGCCCCTTAATGCAAACAATTAAATGGGCATTTGGTGAAAGTGACTGATCCTGTTGCCTAATGAGAAGGACATTTGGCAGGAATGTAAGGGTGCCTGGCTTGTTCTTGAGAAATCAGGCCCTTTCTAATAGGGGCCTCATGTTCTCCACACTTCTAAAGCTCTCCTTTGTTATCGAGGAGATGAATAAAGAGGTTTTGAACCTCTCCAAACAAAGCCCAAGTTCTTCACCTAGGTAAAGTCCCTAGTGACTGGAAAAAGGGGAACATTACTCTCAGTTTTAAAAAGGGGAGAAAGGAGGACCTCAGGAACTACCAACCTGTCAACCTCACCTCTGTGCCTGGGAAGATAATGGAACAGATCCTCCTGGAAGCTATGCTAAGGCACATAGAGGACAAGGAGGTAATTTGAGACAATCAGCATGGCTTCACCAAGGACAAGTCCTGCCTGACCAACCTAGTGCCCTTCTAAGATGGAGTTACTATATCCGTGGACAAAGGGAGGGCTACAGATGTCACCTATCTGGACTTCTGTAAGGCCTTTGACACAGTCCCCCATGACATCCTTCCTAAACTAGAGAGGTATGGATTTGATGGGTGGACTGTTTTGTGGGTGAGGCATTGGTTGGATGGTCACGTCCAGAGAGTGGTGGTCAATGGCTCTATGTCTCGACAGGCACCAGTAACAAGTGGTGTCCCCCAGGACTCCATACTGGGACCAGTACTATTCAACTTTTTCATTAATGACATGGTGGGCTTGAGTGCACCCTCAGCAAGTTTGTGGATGACACCAAGCTCAGTGGTGCAGTTGACACACCTGAAGGATGTGATGCCATCCAGAGAGACATAGACAAGCTTGAGAAGTGGGCCCAGGGGAACCTCATGAGGTTCGACAAGAAGTGCAAGGTCCTGCACTTAAGTCAGGGCAACCCTCGATATCAATACCAGCTAGGGGATTGGAAGCAGCCCTGCTGAGAAGGACTTCGGGGTACTGGTAGACAAAAGGCTGGACATGAGCCAGCAATGTGTCCTCACAGCCCAGGAGGACAACTGTATCCTGGTTGACTTGGTAATTCTGCCCCTCTACTCTGNAACAAGTCCAGAGAAAGGCCACAAAAATGATCAGAGTCTTGGAACACCTGTCCTACAAGGAAAGGCTGAGAGAGTTGGGGTTGTTCAGCCTGGAGAAGAGAAGTCTTGGAGGAGACCTCATTGCCACCTTTCAATACCTAAAGGGGGGCCTACAAGAAGGATGGGGACAGGCTTTTTAGCAGAGCCTGTTGTGATAGGATGAGGGGTAATGGTTTTAAACTGAAGGAGGGTAGATTTAGGTTAGATATAAGGAAGAGGTTTTTCCCCATCAGGGTGGTGAAACACTGGAACAGGTTGCCCAGAGAGGTGGTGGATTCCCTGTCTCTGAACACATTTAAAGCCAGGTTAGATGAGGCCCTGAGCAACCTGTTCTAGTGGAGGATGTCCCTGCCCATGGCAGGGGAGTTGGACTAGATGACCCTTCCAACTCAAGCTATTCTGTGATTCTATGACCTGTGATGTTACCTGACAGTCATGCCTGGTGGGATGGTTTGCTGCCCTTTTGGCTAAGCAAAACCACAGATGCAGACCCTTCCCTGAGAAAAGGTAAAAGCCCACAGGACATCTCCAACTCTCTATCACAGAAACCTCTCCCAGAGCGGCATTTTTTAGTGCTGACACCTGCAACCCCCCTCCCTCTCCTTTCCTCATCCCATCCCCCTGCACACCAGCATCCAGCTGTCTGGAATGGCATCCAGCGTACTGGCTATTTCCTTGTTCTGTCTCTGTTCTTGTTTGTAGTCCCTTCATCATTAGTTCCCACAGGACTATCAATAGCATATTTGTCTGACACAGACAGTTTCACTGCTATAAATTCTCCACAGCTCATTGAATAGAGACTTCTTAATTAGGTTTTAGAATTTTTCCATTAGCAGAGAGACACTGAGAACTCAGGTCTTGATTCTGAAAAGCAAAATATGATAGAGAGGGCAGCTGCTTGATTTACTGCAATATTAACATTTTCCTCCCTGTATTTGTGGACATGAATCAATTGCTGTTTTGCTACAGTGGACAAAAATGTGTCTGACAATTTACTTTATTGTGCTACAAATTAGAGATTTAATCCAGTGATCCAATGTGACAGTGCTCCTGGGCTAACGTATTGGCTGTGTGACATACAGAAAATGTGAACACTATCTTTTATCATCAAAAATTGATTGCTTTCCTATTTGCATGCAAAAAGCTGTATGTTCTCACCATTAAAGGGGTTTTCTGGCTTTAGCTATCGCTCTGCCTTGCAGATCTGATATAGGGCCTTATATGAAAGGGTAGAAGATGGGGCTGGTGCCATCTTCTCAACCAGTGTGATGACCAAAGCTATGCTGCCTTTGGCCTTGGACACCAGCCTCTGTGGTCACAAGAAGAGGGCAAGCATTTACTTCCAGTGTACTCCCAGCTGCTGAATATTCCAGACTCAGGGAATTCATGAACCAACTGTGATATTTTTGGTTTTTTAAAAGCCTGGATGGATTTTTCCCTTCCAGGGACTGTTGCAAATGACTTTTTATTGAGATGACAGAGAGCTGTCTTGCTCTCTGTCCCATTCCAAAAAGAACTGTTACTGTGGTGTTTTGCCAATACAACCCTTGCAGGCATCAAGATTCTATTTCAATTTACTCATCCTGACAAAAATTTGTGTTGAAAAAAAATCCCAGCCATCTCTAATAAGCAATGTTTTATTCCTGCTGGGCATGTTTGATCTAGTTCTTGCACCTCAGCTATAGTCCAGTGTGTTGCATCAGCTTTTGTCAGGCTACACCGGATAAGCGGGATGCAGCGAGGGCAGCCTTGGGTGTCTTTTCATTTACCATGGCTTTTTTCATCCCAGCTGGAGACTGCCAACACACTCATCTAGACCTGAGCTAAAGGTCTTTGCAGCTTCTGCAGTGCTCTCATCTGCAGTCATATATTATAAAAATGCAGTTAAGAAAAATGTTCTTACTAAGACTTTTTTAGTTCTGAGAGAAAGAAAATTTTTTCCTTTTCTGATTCTTGCCCAAACTTTACAGTTCGCTTGATACACTCCCTCTCTTTAAAATTCCTAAAAGGAAAGTTTCAAAGGAATTTTATAGCTAGCCTTCTTTTTTATTTTGAAATGAAAAAAACCCATCAAATCTACTTCTTTCTTTCATTATTTTTTAACCCCTTTGAAGAACTTATCTATATAGAGAGAAGGTTTCCCCCTGAAGTAGCTCTCCCATTAATTCTCATATACTTTTGCTGACATTGGAGCTTAATATTTCTCCCTCTATTTTTAACCACATTTAATTGGTACAGGAGGAACTCTTCCTGGCCAGTATTTCCTTCGCTCACTGTCACCAATGAAAAACACAGTAAGTGAAACTTGCTGAAAGCAGCAATTGTTTTGACTCCACTCTGTCACCATAGTCAGTGATCTTTGCTAGCAGCTCAGCTGAGCCAGTCCAGGTCACTTTCTGCCCTCTAATTTTTTTATGGATCTTGCCACACCATCCCTCCCTCTGAGCCCTCTCCAGTCCTCACTGGCAGTTGGAAAGCTGCTAGGACAAAGCTTCTCTGAAATGACCTTTTCCTCCCACATGATGTCTTATTCTCATTTATTTCCTAGGTTTCCTGCTTCTCCTGTTTCCTGCTCTGGCAGGGGGGTTGGACTAGATGATCCTTCAAGGTCCCTTCCAACCCTAGAATTCTGTGATTCTGTGATTCTGTGAGTTCATCCTATTATTTTTCAGACCCATGTGAAGTTTTAGTATCCACAATGTCCTGCAAAAGAGAGCTCCACAGCTGAACTGCATCGAACCCATGTGCTTGATGAAGAACCATCTTCCTTCATGTGCTTCAAATCTGCTGCTCAGGTGGTCAGATTTTATATTAGACGAGACAATGTGTTCTGCCTCCTGTGATCTGTATGGACCTTGCAGCCTGGAGAGATCTAGTGTAGGTGGTCATTCCTGGTGTGGATGCTTTCCTACACCACCGTCCCCATCATGGCACCTTTCCAGGCTGGAGATTACACAGAATCACAGAATCACAGAATTCTAGGGTTGGAAGGGACCTCGAAGGATCATCTAGTCCAACCCCCCTGCCAGAGCAGGGTCACCTAGAGTACATCACACAGGAACGCATCCAGGCGGGGTTTGAATGTCTCCAGGGAAGGAGACTCCACAACCTCTCTGGGCAGCCTGTTCCAGTGCTCTGTCACTCGCACAGTGAAAAAGTTCTTCCTAATATTCACATGGAACCTCCTATGCTCCAGTTTGCATCCATTGCCCCTTGTCCTATCATTGGACGTCACTGCAAAAAGCTTGGCTCCATCATCCTGGCCTTCACCCTCTACATATTTGTAAACATGGATGAGGTCACCCCTCAGCCTCCTTTTCTCTGATTGAGAACACAGCATGAAAAATGTGGACATACCCTGGGTTTATATGATGGCATAACAGTGTTCTCTGTGTGATTCTCTACCCCTTCCCTAACAATTGCTAACCTGCCATTTACTTTTCTCATGGTTGCTAAGCAGTGAGCTGGTGTTTTCACAAAACTGTTATCCTCCTTATGCGGGTGTCACACTTATATTGCACTCGCACATATCTGAGTGATCATAATCAGCTCAGGGATCATCGTTTTATTTGAAAAGGTGGGATTGTTCCTTTCCCAGGTGTGCATCACTTTGTATTTATGGACATTAAACATCTCTTGCCATTGTATTTTTCAGTCATGCAATTTTGCACAATCTATCTCATCAATTAGCTCATATCTTTACCACCACAGAAATAACATGTCGTCAACAAATTTTACCCCCTCATCTCCTCTTCCAGGTGGTTTATGAGTTTGTTAAGCTGCAAAGGTCCCAGAGTAGCTCTCTGCAGGAGCCTCTTCGTGACCTCTCCCCACAGTGAGAAATCTTCCGCTGACTCCCATCCTCTGCTTGTTAATCTGCTATTTATCCAGGAGAAAGCTTCCCCATCTGTCCTGTGACAACTTAGTTTCTAAGAGCCTTACACTCTTCAAAATCTTTTTTCATAGCTCATTACTCCCATGAGCCAGAGAGCTTTTCTCAACATCTATTCTAATTGCACTTCCTCATTTTTAACTTGGGACAATCAGGACATCACAAAGTGATGTAGGCATGGGAGCAGCAGGGATTACGGTGGTATCAGAATTATGTTTGCCACTTTGTACCTGGTCCCTTTCCTAATAACTACTGTAACTCAATTTGCCTTTTTGACACTTTAACTTTTCAATTGGCATATACACAGTGATGCAAAGTTCTCTGAGTGACAATAGCTAATTTGCAGCCCATCTTTGTGTTTATATAATTAGGTTACTCTTCCTCCATGCACTTTGCTGTGCACTTCCCCATTCTGCTTTTCCTTTGTAGTTTATCACTCAGTCATTCAATCTTGTAAGACATTTCTGCAACTGTTCAGTTACATGCACTTTTGAAAAATATGAAAAATAATTCTGAATCATCAGCATATTCATCACCTCATTATTCACCAATCTTTCCTGATCACTTATGAGTATGTTGAACAACAGATATCCTCTCCTCTCCCTGGTGATATCTGACCTTTGTCTCCAATACTAAAAGAAGTTATTTGTTTACCTCTTTATGATTTTATTTTCCTGCAGTTGGTTTGTGCTTTTTTGGTTTGTTGTTTGTTTTGGGGTTTTTTTTATTGGGCTTTGAAAAACAGTCTTTTTTCTTCTAGTAGTGTCTTTTATTCTGCCATTTTCTTATACTGGGTCTATTCTGGTTCTATATGTGTTCCTGAGGACATCCCTTTTTCTTTTTTTAGTGGTAAATATTTACTCTGAATCTTTCATATTGTGTCTTTAAATAACAGCCTGTTGTTTTTAAACATTTCACCAATATTACTCTTATTTTAAATTTCATTTAAGAAGTTTCCCTGGTTTATATATTTCCATTTTTAGAAGTTAAATAGATTAGGATTTGGGCTTTTTTCTTGCCTGGGATATGGTAAACTGGAATACATCACAACAACTACTGTAAAGAGACCTTTCAAAGTCCATGTCTTGAATAAGATCTTCCACGATTCTCAGGCTGAATTCAAGAGTTTCTTCCTCTCTCTGCGTCACTGCAAATATTGATGGGGTTTAGAAAAGGTATTAAGACTACATCTTTCCCTGCCTTGCTGGTTACAGCCAGTGTGCCCTTTTCTCCACAGGCTGGTCCCCAGCTGATCTCAGGAAGTATAATAATTTTCTGGTGTTGCTTTGGTGTTCACAAAAAAAAGGCAAATGCTGGCAATGCAGGTATCACATGTTGCTTGGAGAATCAAGAGCATTAGGAAAAATAATAGGCTCGGATCTGTATTTCTAAATTGGCATTGTGCTTCGCAGTTGCAATCAAAACTTTTCACAATGTATTGGATGTTGAAATTCAAGGTTCCAGCTCTGACTCAAAACTGAGTTATATATTTGATCAACTTCAGGAAATTATTCTTTTCTTTTTACCTTGTGTAAGGATGTTTGCCACAGAAATGTGACAAAAGCCCTCCTCCAGCAGTGCCTCTGGTGTGTAGAAATGACATTCTTTTACAGAATTCCCCTGAAGGAGTCTGTACACATCAGATTGAAGTTGGTTTTGACACTTGCATTAGTATCTCTCAGGTAGGTAGGTTTAGCAAAGTGATGGATCTCAATGGTTACTTTGAACTATCCTTTCACACAATTAAGATGTAGGGTTTTCTCTCTTCTTTTGAACCCACAGTGTTATTTGGTAGATAGGAAGATAAAATCCTGAATTGAAGGCTTTCATGTGCTATCATCTCATCTAGTTAAAATTTGTAGAAGGCTAACGGCCCTCTCCCTCATTTACACCAGAAATGCCAGGGTTTTCCCACTGCTCCCAACACATAGATCAACACACCTTACACAACAGGTCATCAGAGACCATATAGTACTTCTTATCCTTGGTACTTTCTTCTTATTTTCTTTTTTTTTTTCCCCTTTACTGCTCAAGGCTTCTTTTTCTTCCTTTAGTTCCTTCTCCAGGTCTGTTCAGAATTTAAACCCAAAAGAGAGTGAGTTTAGCAGCTTGGGGAGACAAGAAATGCAGTGGAACACTGCTGCAGTAACCTACATCTGAACTTAGGTGTACATGAGTGTCACAGAGTTCCTCTCTGTATCCGATTTCTCCTGACTCAATGCCTCCCCTGTTGCCCTGGTGACACATATCTGACCCTGCTCTGATGTCTGGTGTCTTTATGCCTCAGGTTTCTCTGTAGTGTGGCTTCTGAAAATTAAGCCGAATAGCAACCATGTGACTGGAGAATCACAAAACCTTTGGCTGGACTGCAGGGGCTTACGTATACAAATGAGTGTTTAAATTTTTCCAAAATCTCACCTGTCCCACATTTCAGCCTGTGTTTAACAACATGCATGTTTTCAAGCTTTAGAGGCTCACGCACTGTGCTTAGGTCTGACTGTGTTACTCCAGACATGGTATTTTTAAGCTCCCCTGTGAAGCATGTCTTGGCTGATTGCTCCTGAAAGCAAAAGGGAAAGCCAGCCCCAGTCCATGCACAAGAAGGGTGAACTAAGCAAGTGGCACTGGTCATACTGCTCTGCTTGGACATCTCCAAGCTGCAGCACAGCTCCTGCCTGCTTTGTGGGAAACAACATTTTAAAGCATGTTTGTTATGGTCTGTGGGGGAACGAGTGAAATTTTATGGTATTAGTGTTAGGACCTGGAGAGAGGGAGGAGTTTAGGACCCTGAGGGATCTAGGGGGGGCAGAACAAAGAGGGGTCCATATTCCCTCCCATTTCCCACCACACTCTATAAAAGCCAGGAGGACGGGAAGTTTGCCCCCTTCTTCCTGCTCCCCTTTTCTTTGCTGCCTCGCTGCGCTAGGATGTCCTGGAGAGAGAATCCTGTCCTTTGTCATCAGCTTGACATGTGCACTGCAGGATTCAACTCCATTGGGTGCTGGGAAGACCTTTGGACCCTTTTGCCACGTCGACTCTCCTGCAAGGGACTTTCAGGCACTCATATCAGTGATCATTGAGGTCGGGTTTTGTATATACTTTTACACTTCATTCCTTTTCTCACGTTACTCTCCCTTCCCTGCTCTGTTAAACCTGTTACAGTTTTAACTTCCAACCTTTAAGTCTCTCTTCCTTGTTCCCCTTTTATCTTCCTCGGGGAGGGTGGAGGGGAGTAACAGAGAGCAATTCTGTTCTCTGGGTTGTGGCTCACTCTGACCATCAAACTGAAACAGAACAATGTTTTACAACAAACCTATATCTAAAAATAACATGGTTAGACACCTCCCACACACACTCAAAATATTTAACTTCAAGCTTCAAAAACGTGGGGATTTCCTACGTGGGCTAGAATATAACCTTTGCTAGAGAAGCCTAATGCAAATCTGAGTCCATGATGCTTGTTATGGCCACAGAGCTACTAATCTGACCAGGAAATTTTTCGTGATGTATTTGCTTCTGTTTAAATGCACAATCCTGAACAATCTGAACAACATTTCTGGCCTCTTCAGATTCCCATTCCCAGATGTGTTTGGCATAGAAATGCCAAACTTCCAGGTAACTCTAATTTACACCAGGAATTGGGGAGGACTGGAACGATTTCTGCCATTATAGACTATAGACCGGTCAGCCTCACCCCCATCCCTGGAAAGCTGATGGAACAACTTGTTCTTGGCACTATCTCTAGGCATATCAAGGATGAGGGGGTCATTAAGAGCAGTCAACATGGCTTTACCAAGGGTAAGTCATGTTTGACCAACCTTATAGCCTTCTATGAGGAAATAACTAGGTGGATGGATGATGGCAGAGCGGTAGATGTGGTTTATCTCGATTTCAGCAAAGCATTTGACACTGTCTCCCACAGCATCCTCATAGATAAGATGATAAAGTATGGGTTTGGTGATCAGGTAGTGAGGTGGATCAAGAACTGGTTAAAGGGAAGAAGTCAGAGAGTTGTAGTCAATGGGACAGAATCTAGTTGGAGGTCTGTAACTAGTGGAGTCCCTCAGGGGTCGGTACTGGGACCGGTGTTGTTCAATATCTTCATCAGCGACCTGGATGAGGGTACAGAATGTATCCTCAGCAAGTTTGCTGATGACACTAAACTGGGAGGAGTGGCTGACACACCAGA
>VZRW01002017.1:32595-100158 GCA_013398125.1 Aegotheles bennettii | reverse complement strand
GATGGAGCAAAGCTTTTTACAGTAACGACCAATGACAGGACAAGGGGCAATGGATGCAAACTGGAGCATAGGAGGTTCCATGTGAATATAAGGAGAAACTTTTTCACTGTGCGAGTGACGGAGCACTGGAACAGGCTGCCCAGAGAGGTTGTGGAGTCTCCTTCCCTGGAGACATTCAAAACCCGCCTGGATGCGTTCCTGTGTGATGTACTCTAGGTGACCCTGCTCTGGCAGGGGGGGTGGACTAGATGATCTTTCGAGGTCCCTTCCAACCCCTTAGATTCTGTGATTCTGTGATTCTGTGATTAACCCAAGACTAAAGCAGAATTCTGCTGCACACAGAAACCTGCAGCTCTGAACCCAGCCCCTTACTGTATTTATTTAATTTCCTCTAATATTAACAGGAGCATCAAGAAATCTCTTTGCTGTACCATGCCTTGCAAGGACAAGCAGCACATGGGAATGTGCCTACTGAAAGCATAAGGGACACAGGATGGTAGCTGGAAGAGACCCACGTCCCTAATTCCACAGAATGTATTTCAGACCTGCATGCTGAGATGAGCTTCCCCATGGGGCTGCCACGGGCAGAACCATGACAGCCCCCAGCGCTGCTCTCTGCCTCAGTGGGGTCAGCACAGGGACACCATGTCGAGATATGCCCTTCTGCCTCTGAGGGTTGAACACTGAAACTTCTGTATGCAAACTGTCCATATAATTCATCAGGGCCGAGCAGCCCCATAGCATTGTCCCACAGGCCCCATGGGAAACATATCCTGAAAAATACACCCTTTAAACACTGTGGTCCTACAGACTGTACTGTGTGGAAGAGTTGGCACCTGTGCTGCCTGTTCCCTGCACCACCCCCAGTGTATCTGCAAATGGGATGGTGAAAGGGAGATATAGCAGGGCACCAGTGGCTGTTGGAGCAAGGCAAACAGTAAGGCTAGTGATAAGGAAAGAGAGCATTGCTCACTGCTATTGTTTCTAGAAACACTCTCATACATACCAGTTTTGCAGTGAATGAGTGGCATGCAGTGAACTTCACCTAAATGGTGTTGTGAGGCTATCCCTGCTCCTCAGTTTCTCCTCCTGCTGAGCACCCCTCACACAGCTGGAAGGCGCAACATTGATGAAGACTCCTCTCTCCTTTTTCTCTGTTTTCTCTTTTATGATGATTTATTTTAGGGAGCACTCAAGACTTGGGATGTATTTTGTGGGCGCACATGCAGCGTTGTTGGCCCAATTCAGATTTCTCAGCACTCATACCAACAGTTACCACAGAAACAAATTCGCTTTAGGATAAAAAACACCCTTTAGGATGAAAAACTAAGATGCACTGTTGGTTGCTGCTTCTTTGCTTTTAAGTGAAAAGAAAAAGAAAAAAGGTACCCACATCATTGGAAAGTTCTGCAATATCAGAATATAAAGTTGCAGCCTGTTACTGACCCGCAGCAAGGTCTGTACCAGCCATGGTGATTTCTGATTTCCTTGCGGAGAAGGAAATGAGAGCACCACAATTCAGCTAAAAGCCCCGTGGGACCAGAGAAGGGTGGTGAAGGTTGACACAGAGGCTGGAGAGGAGCCAGGAGCCCTCAAAGCCCCTTCTGGCCATAGGCACTCACATATCCTGGGTGCCTTACACCAAGCTACCGAAAGGTCTAGGTAGATGCCAGCCTCAGGGAAGGAAACACATGTACAGGGAACCCCCAGATAATTTTCAAAGTTTTGCTATATAAACATAATAAAGATGTTAAAGTAATCTGCTGGCAGAAAGCAAGAAGCTTATTTCTTTCTGTGTGTTTGTTTTAAGATGCAAATCAAACGCTCCTTCCGCAATAAAAGCTTAGGGATAGATTTGCCTTTGTACATGCAGTTGGGATCAGACCCAAGAGGTGACAGCCAACAGATAAGAACTTAATTTATGTCCAGTAAGAAGCAGGAGGGACAAATGTTATCAGCAGTTTCACCTGACTCACGTGATGGACCGGTAATCTATTGAGAGCTGCACGGAGGTCTGAAAGCAGCGCGGTATCCCCCTTGGGACAGCAGCTTTCCTCTGGTGCATGGGCAGCACTTCAGTCAGTCTCACCCCCTGCACCATGAGAAGAAAGCTGATGCAAAAATTACTGATGGCTTTGCCGGACCAGGCATCTTGGTGGGCCTTTGGGAGTGCTGTCAATGTTGCACATAAGGAGAAAACTAGACCTTTAAATTTTAAGTCTGACGTTTTCTCCCAATGATGGAGATGAAAGGCATTATATGAACTGCCGAGTGCTGGAACACAGTCCTCTTCTGCCTACAGCTTGGTATCTTGTGAAATGAGGGATACACAAAATGTCTGGTTTACAAATCATGACTGTCAATGAGAAATGCCATCAATACATTATATAGGGATGGACATAAATAAAGTCAATAAAGTATTACATAAGTTAAACAGCAGGAAAATGAGCTCTATTATTTTTTCCCTTGTAGATCAAAATCCACCCACGCCCCAGGATTCAAAATACTTTTCAATAAATAAATTACTTTTAAAACACAACTATAGAAGTTAAAAGTTCTTGCTTTGAAATTTGTAATGGCCCTACAGAACAGGAAGAATTCCCTGGTGGTTTTCCCACGGGAAAAGGGACACTGCAGAGCACCACAGGGGCTGAGGCCAGCCCTGCCCGCTCTACAGGTGCTGCCTTTGGGGAGAGTGCAGGGATGGTCTCATCACCCTGCTGTTTTTCTTTCCCTCCTTGGCATTGCTCTGCTTCTGTTTAAGCACTGGGAAGCAGTTAGTAGTTAAGAAATGTTACAGTAAATGGTAGAAAAATGTCCAAAAGGGAAATTAGATCTTGACAGGCCAGACCAAGTCCCAAGACCTATTGTCCTGAGACAGCCCAAAGGCTGACTTAGAGTCTGCTTTTGAAACCAGGAGAAAAGCAACTGGGAAATCGATAGGTCAAGTGTGGTGTTTCAGAAATTTGTTTTTGGCAAATCCCATGCTTATGGTGTTACAAAGCAATGTGCTGCTCTGGGGACAGGGCAGGAGGCATGGGAGCAGCTCCCACCACTGCTCCCCTGGGACAAGACCTGCAGGCTGGGAGGGGGTCTGCTCAGGAGTCTGACCTTCCTCCTTGCACAGGACAGCAACTGGGGCACTTGGGTCTGACTGCTGGGTGAGCATGGTGCCTGTGGGTCAGGCTGAGATCATATATAAACTCTCCTCTCCTGAGCCTCTTCATGCTGTTGTCCCTCTGGAGTTATTTAATTTGTTTTTTTTCCTGATCTTACCTTCTTTTCCTGTTCCAAACTGGTGGAAACTGTCTCAGCCTGGCTCAGTTATCTCACAGTCACACCTTCCACTTTCTGTGTTTACATATTTCTTCAGGTGCTCGGTTTGCCCTGTGGTCTCCTGAAGCTTGGAGGTGTCGCACCTCCAGCCCTCCCACCTTACCTGTTTCAAAGTAAGCACAATCAAACATTTAAAGCCAAGGAAAAATTGAGGCAAAGAAGATAACACTTGGATAGGAAATATATGTACGTATTTTTCAGTAGTGCTAACCATTTAAAGCTGCCCAGAGGTCTGAAATGCTCTAATGGCAATGAAATCAGCTGGGGTTGCCAGAAGCACCCAGCATAATCCATTTAATAGATTATGGGATGATGTAATAGATACAAATCTATAGGTACGTAATAGTTATGTGATCAATAGCTCACGGGAGCCTAGAAATTTATCTCAGAGATATCAAAATATGCATGGTAACATTTCCTAATTAAACAAAAGAAAACCCAACCTCTGGGTGAAGCATCAGATGGAACAATGTTATCAGACCTGGCCAGGCAAACATGAGGAGCATATAAAACCAACTGCTCCCAGGAAGAGTGGCACCTCTCCACCTGCCTTCCAAGAGCAATGGATCTCAAAGGGATCTGTGTGCTCTCTGTCATCCTCATTGTAGCCCTCAGTACCTTGACAGAGGGAAAAACACCACCAAGTAAGTACATTCATCTGCTGTTGCCTTCACAGGTATGTATGTGGGCCTGATCCTTCTGACTGTAACTGCAGCAAGAGAATGTCTCTGGTTTACGTATCAGACAGTGAACATCTTGTTCTGGTACTATTACCAAAGTTGGAGTCTACTTTTTCATTTTTTCAGAGGAATCTATGGCAAAATAAAAAAATAGACTGCAGGTTAACTCTTGTGTTGGTGGAATACCCAGGAACCTACTGCAGAGGCAGAGGGACAGATATGGAACAGGAGCTAACTTTGCCTAAATAGTCTTCTGACATTTATTTAATGCTCCTTTGCCGTGTGAATTCAATTTCAACAGAATCTATCTGCCTCCTCAATAAAAGACAGGTTATTTAGACAACTTAAGAAGTGGAAAGCAAGTAACTCAATGACAGACACCTTGGGACACCTCCAGATTTTTTTGGTTGTGGATGACTGTGCATTTTAAGTAGACTTAAAATGTTGAAAGTACAGTCGCAACTATTTGCACGTAATCTGATGCTTTTATAGTCAAGAATGTAAAAAATTTGTATCTTTACACCTGTTTGAATATCCACTGTACCCTTAAATCTTTCTTTCTTCACATGAGATGGGCAAAGCAACAAACATTTACTAGCATGACATTTGAATTCATGCACTTTTACCATTTGATGTGGTCTATTTGAATTCCACAGACCCCACCACGCTGGGCGGGCTGGGCTCCAAGTGAGACAACAGGTTCTCAAAGGGTGGAGTACAACCCTCACTGAAATTGATGTGAGTTTAAAAGCAGCTTTAGCAAGTGACAGAGAAGGTACACTTGCAAAGATGGACAGAGTCTAGGGAAAGATCGTTGTTCCCGGTGAACATCTGGTAAATGTGCCTCCATTAATGAGTGTGCAAACTGACACCCAGTAACTTGCTACTTCTGTCCATACAGCAAGATGCCAGTGTAAACAGCTCCCCAGGGAGCGGAGGAACTGCGGATACCCAGGAATCTCAGCAGTGGAGTGCAGGAAAGTTGGGTGCTGCTTCAACGCTTCAGTTCCTGGCGTTCCCTGGTGCTTTGCTCCTAAAGTAAAGAAAGGTAATGTCTCTTCCAGGTATTTGCCTAGTGTTTGATTATGCAGAAATGTGTACAATCGGAGATCAGTTCTGCTTTTCTTCTTAGGCCAGTTAGGTGGGCACAAACCTCTATGAGAAGACCACTGGTAGTAAAATGCAAAGTCAGACCTTGCTTACCCATCAGATTTTTGTCTCATCCTCTTCACACAATATATTTCCTCTTCCTTCAGGCTTCTAGTTATCGAATAACCCGTGCTGATTAGTTAAAAACATTTCACTGCCATTTGTGGTTTTGTTCATCAGTAGAGTAGGGGGTGCTCGGTACTTATTTAAATGGGTTTTCTACCTGGCTGAGGAGGACTTTTGCACTGCATGTCAAAGTCCTGAGTAGATGTGTCCCTCTGTAGTTGTTTGACACCTGTACAAAGGACCACGGACATCCTGTAACTTCTGGGTTTTTTGCTCTTTTCTCTAGCCTGTTTTGATAATTGCTATTTCCTTCCTCTCCTGCCTGTTTCCTTGCATAATTCCACTTGGTGGTTCTTTTTTTCTCTCCCATTTTTCTCCCAGTCTTCATTCAATGACATCTCCAAAATATCACAGGGGAAAACTTTTGCTCCATTAGATTTTTTCTTTTTAAAACTTCTAAAGTCCTGCTTCCATTTTTTGCCTTTGTTTTCTCAGAGAGGGTAAGAGCTGCTCTCCCAGTACTTCAAGGACTGGACGTATATTTTACATAACTGCTGAATGTTAAGTTACGTTTGCTGGGTTCACTGCGCTACTCCTTCTTAGGAGAACTTCAGGGCAATCTCAGCAGTTGCACGGGTGAAGTGCAAGGAAGTGAGGGTGCAAAGGCAATGTTACCCAATACAATAACTTGATATGGATCAAGATTGGTGAACAGAGCTCAGGATTGTTGGAGGAAAGAAATAATATTGCTTTTGAGCACTGTTTGCATTTCATGAAATCTTGAAAAATGTATGGCAGCACCTTACAGTGTCATTTGTATAGAATCACTTTTCAGAGCAGAACTGATTTAGGTGAGAAAAACTGAATTATTCAGTGGTGGTATAACCCCTTTACCTGTGATTTTACTTTAAATTGCCTGGCTGAGCTGTAATTTCTTCCTAAATGACCTATCTCCTTTCTGCAGCTCATGTTGGCATGCAGAGGAGACTGGGTTTCCCTCTCCCTGTACCAGCCAGGCTGCTCTGGGGTTAGCATTGGGTCAGGTCATGAACAGAGTCTGGTCTGAGGTCAGTGACTATGGTACTATTATGGGAGATAAACGGCTTTACACCCTACTGCTGGATCAAGGAAAGGTAAAGCTGGGTCGCTGCCTATCAGACACATCTAGGGGCATATTTTGACTCCCTCTGACCCCTGGGGCACAGCAGCAATTTCTCACGCCTTGGTATTTAGTTTTGTCAACAGGCATGGTAAGGATTTGGTGAACCTGCTGCCTCAAATTGGTATGGAAAAGGTCCTCCTGGCTGTCACATCTTCTCTCTGACCTCCCCTTCATGGCTTGCTTTTTATTTGCGAATTATGTTGCCAGGTAAATGGAGCATAAAGTAACACGGCCTCCTTCTTTCCTTCATTTTTGCTTTATCAGTTAGGAAAGTATGTCCCAATGACCCTTACGGCAGGATAAACTGCGGCTTCCCTGGCATCAAGGCTAAGGAGTGCGAGAGGAAGGGCTGCTGCTTCAGAGCACGTCCCTCTGGGGTCCCCTGGTGCTTCTACAAACGCGTGGTGGAGGAAGGTAATGTCCTGCATGAGGCATGGTGGGGGGCTATGCTCAAGGGAGTGAGCAGTACAGGGTCTGACCCCCTTCCCAGGGTGGTGGGTTCAGAGCTTCCTCATGGAGGGCATCAGTGGGGAAGAGGTGGCTCAACTCTTAGAAGACTGGCTTCTTGCACAGAGGGGTGGGTGTTGCCAACCTGGCCAATTCCAATCCACCTCACAGTATATTTTGCACTGGAAGCAATTCACCGTAATTCAGTTCTACCGATCTGAATCATAGTTAGAAAACACATGTAAGGATGGGAGAGGAGAGCAATTGCTAAAGAATTGACTGTTTGTTGTCCTGCATCTAGGCAAACACTTCTTAGTGTCTTGTGTAAAAAGATTTGTGGAAAAAACATATCCCTTAACCCGCTTCTCCTTTTTCCTTCCTCAGCTTGTTAAAGGAGAAATTTCCACCAAGAACCTTGCAATCTTTGGACCTACTCTGATGGGAAACAACAGCCAGAGGTCCCAACTCAGACTTCATAGTTTGCAACAGCTATGATTTCCAGGTCATTTTTACCTTGGATTGACTCCTTTCTGATGAAAAGTTACTTGCAGCTTTTAGTCTTTCAGTAGGCTAGTGCCATGCAGTTTTTCACTGTAATAAAAGAACTGAGACACAATTCATGAGGTCTCTGCTATCTTTATTTTAAAGCTGTGTGTTTCTCTGTTTCCCAGGAAATTTGGCATTTTAGCAACCCGCCATGGAGAGAGTAGTCGCTAACACTTCTGAAAGGAACATGGCACTCAGCTCCCTGTGTTAGTTACACTTCACACTTGCAAGTCACTGCTTGCATTTGTGAGCTGATACATGGCTTCACACGGGCCACTCGCCCTTCTGAATACTGAAAATATTCAGTGTTTCCCTTTATATAGCTACAGCTGTGGGTTTGGGCTATTCTTTTTCCCCCTCAAAACATAGGCAAGAGTACCTCTGTGAGCTGGCCTGCTTCAGACACCTCCTGGTCTCTGCATCACCATGCCTCTGGTGCTGCCAGTCCCTCGGTGCTGCTACCAGTGGGGCACAGAGTAGCTCAGGAAGGCAGGAACCCTGCTGGTACCCTCCCTAACCCAACATGTGCCCCAGGTTCTGATGCAACATGCAGCTGAATCACCAGGTACTCCTACCATTAACCAGCATCCCCATGAGCAGGTCCCATGGGTCATGCTCAGGAGAAGCCTCTGCAACACTAAAAGCAAGGCACAGATCCCCCTGGTCCTGACCTATACCTGAAATGGAGCCTGCCGTGTCTCGCCAGACACAGAAGTTCCTGGTCTCCAGGCGAGTGTGCCTGGCTTCTCTTGGGCATCTTTAATGCTCAGAACAGCAGCTTGAATGCTTCCCTGCTTCTGCTGAGTGAAAGCACAATAAAGAGCCTCTGGGAACAAAATGGGTAACGCAAGTCTGCAGCGACAGTGAGCCACGCTCAGGGCTTAGCAGGAAAGAACAGATGTGCAGGGTTATGCTGCAAGGAGAAAGAAAATGGTGGAGACACGTGCCTCCTTAGAGATTTCTCCAAATATGCTTTTGTGATGAGTAAGTTTAGCCAAGCAGGTAAAAATTAGTCATTCATAAAACTTCATTATCTCACACTTACAATAGGCTCAATAATATAATTTGAATACGGTAGGATATTGGTTGTAGCACGAGCAATAAACCGATAAGACTTCTGAAGGTCTTTGCTGAGAAAGGTTGGATGGTATAGCCCAGGTGAATTTGGAGGGCCTAAGCACAAAGCAATCACGATAATACTGCACTGCAAGAATTGGTGCAACAACTAGGTGCATTCACCAGGTAACAGGGCGTCCATAGGCATCTCATTGGGGAAAAGAATGAAAATGCAGCCACACTGAAAAAGAGAATTCCTAATTAATGCTGTGGGAAATCATCTGCAGGGACTGAAATTAGGCTGCTAGAGTCAGACTGCTTTGGGGGCAGAGCTCTCACAGAGCCACACATACTCACCAAAAGGCTTTTCCTTCTGCAGAGGCAAATGCCAACACCACGAATGCCTGGTAGTTCTAAACTGTCTGTAGTCATGACAGCTGCGTGCAACCAATGCTTCAGCTTCTAATAAAGGCTGAATAGAAAATGTTTTACATTGCACCTTGATTGCTTTGTCTGGTTCTT
The DNA here is from genome assembly GCA_013398125.1 of Aegotheles bennettii. Taxonomy (NCBI): domain Eukaryota; kingdom Metazoa; phylum Chordata; class Aves; order Caprimulgiformes; family Aegothelidae; genus Aegotheles; species Aegotheles bennettii. The sequence goes on along the minus strand of VZRW01002017.1, from coordinate 91,194 downwards.
CAGTGAGTGAGGATATTCTACTGTTTTTTTAAAGCAACTGTAGCCAAGGAAAAGGTCTCAGAAATCATTCACTTTGAAGCAATGCAGGAAAGCTCTGTTTGGCTGACATGGAGAAGTAACGGGACAAAACTAGGACAGATAAGGAGCTCAGAGCAGATGGGTGCTAACAACAAAGAACAAACCTGTAGCAATGTGAAAAAGAGATATAACTCAAAACACCTCCAAAAATGTGTATTTTAACATGCCCACTTACTTCAAATCGCATTCCCAAATGTCTCTGGAAAGGGTATGCCTCCTGCTACAGCTACGATCACACACCTCCTCTGGCAAAGCTCCTGTTCAAAAGGAAGGTTTCAGACAAGGTGCTAAACTGAAGTGAAAAAGAATACAGAAAAAGAAATCTACCTTGTCTCAGAGCAGATAAATCACACCATTCTGCTACAAGTCTCTAGCGAGTTACTGGTTTTACTAAAGCTTGAAAACTTGACCACGATGCCATTAAACAGCTTGGAAAGCAGAAAGTGAAGCACAAGAATCAAATTTGATTTCCTGTGTTAAAACCAGGTAGAATTACTATCTCAAGATCCAGATTCAGTTTCCAGGAGGTTGCCCTCACTGCCAGGCTGAATCAAAAAAGGGGAACTCCCTGCTCTGAGGTGTGGGTTGCAAAACCTTCCTTACCAGCAAAGTTCAGGAGAGAGATTCAGAAGCTCTCACGTGAGAGTTCCCCAAGCAGCTCTCTGTCAAAAATAAAAGTCTTCTTTGGGCAAATAAGTCCATTATTACTCTGTAGACTTCTTTTTCCCCATCTGAACCTTCTTGTAAAGCACTTGAAGGTTGCCAGTGTCAGTGTACAAATCAGTGAGCTGCCCAACTACCTAGGCCAGCATGTATGGGCCCTGCCCCAGTACATTCCACCAGGTACCCAATGGGAGGATGAGACTAGAAATGTGTCCTCAGCACTAGAAGACAATGGCCAAACAGACAGACTGCTTTGAAATATGTGTGCTGCAATGTGTAATACATTCAAGTGCTAGAACTAACTAGTAGCACTCAGGTGCTATAGGGAGGAGGATGCTGTTCTGTTCGAGTGTTTGCTATCATTTGGTGCTACTCCCTCTTTTAGTGAGTGGTAAAAATTTCTGTGTGCCTCTCAGAGGTGAGGAGGGTAAGAAAACGAAGTACTTTTCTTCTGGAGACTAGCGTATCTATTCATCTCACTGTAATAACTTGTGCTTTGCGAGCACCCTTTGTATACCTATGGTGGTACCCAGAAATTCCCTTCAGAGAAGACACTAGAAAAAGACAGGCTCAGGATCTTGCTCCCATCTGTCTCCAAGTTAGATCTGCCAGGCTTCCTTCAACATGTGCTTCTGTCTCTGAGCATAACAAAAGGTTGTTTTGGAAAAAAGAAATTTTGAGGGATTTAATAGTGAAATACCACAATTGAAATGAAATTCTGGAAGTCTTGAATAAAAATATTTCACTGCAGCTGAGCCAAACACCTTTAGTGCTGAACTTGTTGCAGAAAGTCTAGGAAATTCTCAGGGTTCAAAGCCTATGAAAGTTAGTTGGGTCTGACTAAGCACAGGAGGGGACTGATGGTTGTTTGAAAGCAGGTACAATTAGTTTGATGATTTTGGTCTGTGGTTTTTTCAGGAAGTTTCATGAAAGGTAAATTTGGTAAGTAAAACCCAGCCAGGACACATGCTCCTTCCTGCCAAAAAGTAGGACTTCTCTGCTTGTTACCCTTTGGCTTTATGCCCCATCCAAGAGATGCTTCACCAGGACTTAGGCTTCAGGTTTGAACAAACAGAAGGAGCAAAATCAAAAGCTTTACTGTAGCTTGTGTTTCTTCTTTAACTAGGGTCGTGAAGATGATCAGAGGGCTGGAGCACCTCTCCCATGAAGACAGGCTGAGAGAGTTGGGGTTGTTCAGCCTGGAGAAGGCTCCTGGGAGACCTTATTGCAGCCTTCCAATACCTAAAGGGGCTACAGGAAAGCTGAAGAGGGACTTTTTAGGAGGGCATGAAGTGATAGGACAAGGGGAAACAGTTTCAAACTAGAAGAGGGGAGATTAATCTAAATCATTTGGTACAATCTAGGATATTATGAAGAAATTCTTTCCTGTGAGGGTGGTGAGATGCTGGCACAGGTTGCCCAGAGAAGTTGTGGTTGCCCCCTCCCTGGCAGTGTTCAAGGCCAGGTTGGATGGGGCTTTGAGCAACCTGGTCTAGTGGGAGGTGTCTCTGCCCATGGCAGAGGGGTTGGAACTGGATGATCTTTAAGGTCCTTGCCAACCCAAACCATTCTATGATACTTTGGGGCTATTTCTGATTCTTACACAGGAGAAAGACAAAAAGCACGTGTAAGACTCTTGATAAAGCCATCAAATCTGCTCAATATTTGTCTCTACAGATGCAGGTGGGGATGAGCAAGGATGTCCTAGTAACAGGTGCTTTATTGAACCTGCCCAGAAGAGCAGACGAACTGGCAGTGGGGCAAGAGAATGACTGTGCTAGAAAGAAGTGCTTTTGCAGTCAGAGGCCGACAATGGATCAGCTTCATGTTTTGATAATATTTTCCATCTGTGGAAGAGATCAACTATTGACTTCCTGCTCAGCCTTCCTACGTGTGTGCAGACACAGGCACAAAACTGAAGTGTCAGGTATCGAGCAATGCCATTGCACAAAGTTAACATTGCATAAAAAATTGACAGATCTTGAAAAAATCTGCAAGGCACAGAAAAAAAAACAGAAGAAACTAAATGAGGCCATGAAATTTGCAATAAAATAAAAAAATAAAATGATGCAATTAGTGCCAATTTGACTAATCCAGCCCTTGACAGCTTTTCTGCTCTAAGTAGAGCTTGCAACACACAGTTCCCCACCAAGCCCTTTATTACGGCTCTCCCAAGATAATGTCAGTGCCAGCAACTGACAGCACGATGGCTGCTCGCCCTGCTCAGATCCTCATATCCTCCCGTGCTGAAAGAGGCAATCATTCTCACCATTGCAGCTTCTCTGGCTTCCAATGCCTTTCAACCTGCACACAAAGCAGGTTTTAAAGCTCTGAGGAAATACAACATAAAGTGTCCTTCATTTTCAAATGCTCTTTATTTTATGGATCCTTTTGGAGTACACAGTGGATGGTAACTGCATGTGAGGTATATTAATTTTTGCAGCACTGCTGATGAGAAGTTTATGGTGGGCTTATTTCATAGCACTAACTGTAATGTAAAACACTTAAAGCAATTTATGTGGCCACTCAGGCTATGAAGGGCTCCTGTTCCTCCTCTTCCCTACCTGATCTATGGACAGTTGGCATGGGGAGGCATCTAGTTTTTGAGATCATGATTCCTTCAGTCTAGTATTATTTGCAGGTCTATAAAACATAACATAAAGCATGATCTCTGTTACTAGAAAATTTTCTTGCAATTAGTTTTGAAAATGCAATCCTATTGCATCCATAGGGTAGTTTATCCCTTAAGCATAACTGAGCACATTATCTAGGACCAGACAGTTAACTAACTTGTAAAAGTTATGGCTATTATCCTTGCACTGTGGTGACCAATGGAGGCAATTTTACTGCTGTGATGGTGGCCAGGAGGGGTGGCACAAAGACAGTGATGTTGTCTAGACTTGACCTTAAGACAGCTTAATAGCATGAAAATCCAGCTAGCTAAACAAACTATATGGCAAAACAAGGAACAGCTACACTGAAACCCTTCTTTGGACACTGCTGCTTTTGGGGGCCTTGCACAGGTCAAGTTTTCTGCCCAAGAGTTTCCCTGCCTAGGCAATAGGAACCAACAGTTCCAATGCTTCAGGGACCATATTTTGGGAGACCGTTTAGAACAGCAGAAACAGTAAACATCTCATTTCTTCGACAATGTGGATCTTCAGGAGAAATGTAAGAAGAAAAACATTGGCTTTTTAAACTAGCTGAAGAGACTTTTAATGATGAGAGAAATGCACAGAAAGCTGCAGAGGAACATAGCACGAGTGTTGTGGCTGAACAAGGGAGAATGGTGTTTTGTAATAAAATGGGGAATAGACAGGTGTGACTGGCAGAATAAAACGTGGTTTCTCTTTGGCTGGGAACAAGGGAGGGGGAAATCTATACATCCCAAAGTGTTGAGTAGAAGGCAAAGTGGTAATGATCCTTTACTGCCTTCTGTAATGCAAGAGCATGGGGAACATCTGCTGACACTTGCAAGTAGCTTGGTCAAGATGAAGAGCAGGCAAGTCTGTGGAAGAAAAATCCATCAAAGACAAGAAAACACAAAGATATACCCACTGGCTCAGGAAACCCTCAAATCATGTAGGGTTTGTCAGGGAAGCACCCCTGATGCTTGCCCTGTTCTTGCACTCTTCCCTGTGCAGTGCTGCTGTTCGCTGTCAGGTAGCGGGCAATACAGGCCTCTGCTCTGAGCCAATGTGACTGCACTGATGTTTGTAAGAATTTTTACAGGATATTTCTGCAACCTACCTGTGTTGGGAGTTACCTGAAACCACCCCAATGTACATCTGAAACAGGCAATTCAATGTCCTTGCTGGTGGGCAGTGAAAATGCATCACTACCAACACACCTGCCACCTCTCTTTTTGAGAGAACAGGGACAAAGGCATCTGTCTGAAAATAATAACACTTTATTTGATTTATTTTTTTTGTTACATTTTCATAAATGTTCTCTATTCTCAGAAAACAAAGCCCTAATTTGGAAAATAATGCACATACAAATCTCTTCTTACGGGTATTAAGTATACAGAAATATACAAAGATTTTTCTATTATTGTAATATATCATCAGAATGCCCCACATCCCACATTTTTGCTCAGGTCCACTGTACTGGTAAGCGTAAACTACAAAGGTAACAAGCAACTTGAAAAAGACATGGTTTATATAATATATGTATATATATATATATCTACAACAGTGCAAATATATAACAGCGTGCAGGCAGCAATAGTCTCTAGAGAAGCCTAATAAAATTGATTCATAGTAATGCAAACGCATTACAGAAACAAGAGACAGCAATGACATATTAGATATACAGAATAAGCACACTTTAGCACGCTGATTTAAAAAGATACCTTGCATTGACTCTTGCATTAAAAACAAAAGAACAAATGTTAAATAATTCAGTAACAGATTCAAGGGCAGTATCTCACAATAAGGTCAACTGACTCAGATAAGGTGTTACACAAATTTTTACTGACACAGGAAAAGGCTTTGCTACACTGCAGGACTTGTTTATTTTCTTTTTAGATATACCAATGTAATCTTTTCTTCAAATGCCATTTATTTTTGCTGTAATTTAAGAGCTTTTTTTTCAGTATTTTTTTAAATTGCTCAACAACTAATTCACATTTGTAAAGGTTGGTACAATTATCACTGAGGACAGGAAAGCTGTGTTTTGGAAGTAATAGAAAGGAGTTTGTATAATGATTACCCTAAATGGGCTACTAAAATAAGCTATAGTGGGGTCAGAAAAGACATCACAGATGCCACTAAAGTAAAAAAACCCTGTCAACTTTAAAAGTAAAGACTTCCAAGTTGCTTTGCAATCTGCTTTAAAAAGACAATTTAGATGTTTTTTTCTTCTTGAAGGATTGGAGAGAAGCCCACCCACAGATCCAGAACATTAGGTATTCAGTAGCTCAAAGAAGTCCAAGAATTCATCCCTCAACCCCTAAATACCTCACACTGCTCTCAAGCAGCTCATTTTTACACCCCATCTAGACAGTAACCACAAATACCTAGCAATAAGCACAAAAGCAATTGGTAAGCATGGGCTGAGCTGCATGGAGGCTCCCAGAAAGAAAATGGGTCAATAAAATCTTGATGTATCTTGAAGGCATAAACAATGCAGAGAATGCAGGCTGGCAGGCTGAGCCATGGGGACTTCTTGTACCAAAGGATATGCATTTTGACTGGTTACCCTTTGTTTTACTGTGCTGGCAATGAGTACCAACAGAAATCTGAATCTCTTAAAGGAAGGTTCTACAGTTGACAATTGCATAATGTTATGGTTCATTAAAAGATTTTAAAACAATAAAATCAGTGAAGCTAGATTTTGTGCTCAACAGTACCACTACTCTTTCACAAACTGTGCATGAAATGTGTACAAAACCAGAAATACACTAACATATGTACATAATTAAAAGGAAACTTGTTCTGCTTGCAGGCTCAATCTGCAACTTTTGGACATGTAATAGGCAGAACGATATCCAGGGTTATAAAAAACACTTGGTGAAATCCTTGATGTATTATGAAAACAGGTATTTAAGAACAGGACAGTAGGAGTTGATCCCTGAAAATGCTACTGTCCCTGTCCACGAACAGCAGACCTCATGATTAACTTCAGTGACACTCAGCACTTAATTTATGCACCCACAAGTGCTGTGTGGCAGGATTAATCGGACTCGTCTCATGGGCACAGCCATGATCAGCCTGTCACAAACTGCTACAGACAACATGACACTGTGTCATTTTCTGCCTACTTCTAGTTCCCAACAGCTTTTCAAAATGCCTTTGCTATTATCTTACTTCATAAATGGCTTTCCATACAGAACTAAAGGGAAGAAATTCCTGAGCAATCACACCCTATCGGGTTGTTCTGGTAGGAAAATGGATATACTGGAAGATAATTTTCTCAAAGGAAAAAGAACATGTGGGACAGTATCTCTGCAGCTACCACTGAGATCCCCTCTACAGAAATACAGACCGACTATCTACCACAGTCAGCCTGCTCTGGGTGAGCCTAAGGCTAGCTACTGCCAAAACCAACCTCAAAGTTTTCTAATGGTCCCGCTTTTGGCAGGGACCTTTGCTGCCCTGTGTGAATATTACAGGGAACAGCAATCCTAACACTCGGAGTTCAGGGTGAAGTCCAAACCTTTTCTAACTTACGGTAGGGTTACAGAAACAAGGTAACTTAAAACATCACATCTACTTGGTTAAGTGTGCTATGGTACCCACAATGCAAGACTGGTTTTAAGAAGTTTCCATTTTAACAAGAAATTGCTTGAACTTTTAGCTCCAAAGGTCTGAGCTCCAAAGTTCTAAGAGCCAAAGCTTTAACCTCTAAAGTTTCAACATACAGGGGCTCATCTCCTCTAACTCGACGTGTCCAGAACAGGCAGGCAGACTACCTAAGGTACCTTCCTTGCTTGGCTCCCTCAGCCCTCTTTGCAAGAGCTATGTACCTCCCTGAGGGCAAGACACACTTTTTTGTCGCATTACCTAATTCCAAATCTTCTGCCAGTGCCCAAAGTACATGCCCAGGAAAGACCACAAAGGAGATGCCAAGATGCCACTGTGAAAAACTGCCTCTGTAGCTGTCTGTCTAGTCCCCCAATAGACAGAGAAGGAGACTGGCAAACCAGAAACACACACTTCAGCTCACTAAGTTCAGGAAGATTAATTACACTGCTAACATTTCAATTTATCCACTTCAGGGCTGTTGCAAAAACTGGAACCACAATGGCAAAATGAAGATCCAGTTCTGCTCCAGCTAACATTGCCCTGAACTTCCCTGGGAACAGGTGTGACTTCAAATGTGACATCTGCTATAACAAAACTCACCAGAATTCAAGTAACTAGGAAGAATACCTACCTCAGGGAACCATGAAAGTACCTCTGAGGTCCATTTGTCCTGGGCATGGCCATCTCTTTCCTTTTATTACAGAGAAAAGTAGATGATTAACTTAGACTGGGCCTCTCATTTTTAGGCAGCTATGGTTCTGTGAGAGAAAACATCTCCAAAAACACTACCCAGCTGTTGAAAATAAAGAAGAATTTAATTGCATTGGCCAAATAACAGTATCCATTATTTAAAAGCAGCATGCATGTTAATTTCCTCTTACTCCACACCTGGATCCTAACAAGTAGGCCAATGCTGTGGCTGGCCACCTGCACCCCGAGCTCTACCCATGCTTTCAAGAAGAAAGCTCTGCCTCGCTGCTGCTCCTGCAGTTGACGACCTTTTAAACCATGTTCATACTAGCTCACTAAGCTTGGCCCAAAACAAACACAGAACAAGAGAACTGTTCTGTTTGCAAATGCTTTTGAGCTTGTGCTTACATTCCACTCAACCCAAGACAGCTGATGCACTTCAAAATCCTCCCTGAATGAGGATACACTAGAGTAGAGCCAGTGCCAGACTAGGACAGCAAATGCTGTGCTCAACCCCCATGAAGAAGGCTCTATGCCAGCTTCTGCGGTACTAAGATCAAGGAGCAACAGAGCAGATCCCACAGGTATCAAAAACTTCCAACAGAACTAAACTGACCCCAGTGAAGAAGCTGATAACCAACCCTGCAGTGCTGGAGGGCTCTCCCACATTATGCAGGACAAACATGCATGACCCTCTCTCCCACACAGCCACCAAATGAGACTGGACCCAAAGTTCAGTGAGCAAAGGCAATGTGGAAGAAGGTGCAGCAGGCTGCAGAAAGAGGTATGCATGTCATTTGCAATCTCCTCACACACATTTTCTGAGGAGCTCTATTTGGAAACATCTTCAGCGCACCTCAAGTCTCTCCCTCTGACCTTTGTTATCATTCCTGAACATGATTGTCACAGAGCAGGAGACAAAAGAATAAAATCATACTCCAGTAAAAGTTAACACTGAAAAATAATTAATTAAGATTCCTTCCTGCTTAGTTTGGGAAATAAATGCTGGCGTTGTTCAAATGGAAAGCAGTCATGGATGGGCATTTCTGGTACAGAAAGAAAAAAAATTAGAAAGCTCATTTTTCCTTACTAAAACTATGCAGATAATGAAGAAAATGCAAAGCAGCAGTAAATGTACAGAAAAATACACACATCTCCATGCTTGATCTCCATTCTCTTCTTCCTCTCAAAAGAAGTATTTATGATTCGAAAAGATTAATTCAAGCTCACTGTGAAGTTGTAATCTCCTAGAGACTAACCCAAAGCAAATGGACTTTTCAGTATAGTCTCTAAGTCTGTTTAGACAGTCAACACCTCAGTCTTTCTGTGCAATACAGCCCTCACCCAGCAAAGCACTTGAGATGTGAGAAGTTAAGATGCTTAAGCACTTTGTTGGAACAGGGCTTCAAAGGATCCCATTAGAGTCAAAAGCATTCACTTAGTGTTGAGTAAATAAGACAGATAGGACCTCCTCTGGGAGGATCACTGGGGTCATACAGGTCAGTAGGTAGCACACTGCTTTCTAGAAACAAATGTTTAATTAATTTATGTTGACAACACAGACTTCAACACAAGAGAATGGACTGAAATGCCAGTCACCTGATACATCCAGTACTTGGACTTGGATGTTCATTACCTCCCACTTACATAACCAGCTCTCCCTATTATGTGTGCATATATTCCTCTCCTGTAATGAAAAAAAGATACCTTGGGCTCCAAATATTAAGAAGTGAACAGGATTTCAGCATCAGATTTTCATGTTACTCCCTTTGATCTATAAAGATGAAATTTTCTCAATTTCTTATGTGAGCAGAATCTGTTTCTGAAACCTTTTATTTAATTGTAAATAATAATGTTCTAAGCTATTTTTAAAAACTTACATTTTTTTCAGATTACATGCCAGTTTACACATAGAAAAAAAAAGACATTCGAAGCACCTAAAACTCTTAACTTATGGACATAGTAAGCAAAACAACATGTCAAAACATGATGAAGTAAAACTACGAGGCCAACAGAACACCAAAGTCTTTCTGCAATCCCAAAAGAAATCATACATTCAGTCTTCAAGACACCTTTAAAAAATGTTTAGCCTCTTACGCAAGTTATAGCCAGATTGTGACTGATTTGAATGGTAATCATGGCATTGATTTCGATCAGTTTATGGCTATTTATATATGGCTATATAAACTGAGGATTTAAAGTCTTTAGAAACTTGCTGGCCTCATTATTCTTCTTCATGAAGCCTCCAGAGCTTCACTATGTGCTTGTTTAACACTACAGCACATGCATGCTCACTCCATTAACCTGGAATGCATTTTACAACAGCCTGTTAGAATTTACTTCCACATAAATAGAAAAAAGCCAAGTTGAGACTATGTTAAAAATCTTTGCAGCATACGAAAACATAATTGGGATGGAGTTCAAATACTTCTGTCACACAATAGTGGCAAAAGAGATATCATTAGTTAATTTTAGAGCTAAGGAGGGAGTGATTGATTATCTCATTTATGTGTAGCACTGAGTTTCAGCAGAACTAATTTTTTTCTTTACTGGGATACTACAGTCTGAAAGTGTTCCTTAAAATAGTAACTTTCAGCTAAATCCTGCCAGCAGATGGCTGGGAAAAAGCATATCTAACAAAAAAAGGATTAACAAAATATTCCAGAACATACATTTTCTTAGAAACACTTGTGGAGGACCAGACTTTTGGCTACCATAACACAATACAGTTACAGTACAGAGGGACATGTTGCAGACTAAAAACAGTAAAATAAGAAAGTCTACAAACAGAGGAATAGGCACAGATAATAAGACAGTATCAAAGGACCTCATACTACTAAATTGATCTAGATGGCAGAAGACAGAATCGTCATCACATAAGTTAACAGTGTTGAAATGTCAGCAAAGTTACTTAATTTGGTAAACTGCAAGTGATTTTCAATGCGGTATTTGGTAAATGATGTTGGTAAACACAAAATGTTAACCCTAAAGGTATTTAATGCCATGGATGTCACACTCTTTCATACTTAGCTGGCCTATTGCTGGACCAGCAGCGTGCAACAAAAGAGTAATTTGTCAAAAGTAGTCTTTTGTTTGCTTGCAAACAGCATTTAAACTGCCTGTAATATTCACAAATATTTTGAGAGTCTTGAAATGATTATGGCACCTTTTGCCAAGGGATTTCAGCTTGTGACTTATTTTAAAACTGTTCACAGTTACGAGTATTATTTAGAATAGCCAAAATTCTTAATTTCTCATATCTGACAGCCATGTAACTCCACACCTGCTTGTGCTTATGCCTCGAAAAGCTGCAGAGCTTTTTGTGAAAAAAACAACAAAACCACGCAAAGAGGTTGTGTAAGGACTTTTTTTTAATTCTACAGTAAAGATTTACCTCGCTTTCATAGATCAATCTTATTTTCAGAGAAAGTTCAGCTAACTTTCCTAACAACATGTGACTTGACTTAAATTCTTCCAGAACACAGGCTTAATTCAAGCATCCTAAGTTTAACAGGTACATGCAGTGTACATCTGTATCGGTAAATTAAACAGAGCCTGGGCATGGGCTAGAAAAACTGAAATAATTGTCTTCACTGCTAAATGGCAGAGCTGCAGCCCAGCACAGCCAGAGCTTTTCCAGACAATGTTTGGGCTCTGTTTAGAAGTTAGTACAGTACAGAGACCACTTCTATTAAGCTCCAGGTGTCTGAGGACTAACAGAGCTGGCCCTGGCACTACTGAGTTTACTAGTATAGACGCAGACATGGAGTCTTGGAAAACAGTCTGAATAGTGACTGCTGGTGGCCAGCAGATGCGCAAGGTCTCTCTTCATCTACTCTACTGTCACAAGCTGCTGAGCTTTTGGTGGTTTGATGACATTGAGCTGCTTCCAATCTACAAGACTTCAGCATCATGCAGAAGTTCACCAGGGTGTCCAACATGGGTATGGGCCCCACAATTTCGTTTTGGGTTGAAAATCCAAACCCAAAATTCACATCAGCTTGGAACCAGAATTCCCCCTGCCGAGTTTACAAAGGTGAGATTTGTAAAACAAATGCATACTTCTTTTAATGGTTTTGTTGGTGTTTAGATCAATTAATTCCCATGTCTCACACATAGACTTCGGGATGAGAACAAAACCGCTTCGCATAAATAGACCTGCAGTATTACAAGGTCATTTGCATATTTTGAGGAGATTCATTCATGTAGTGTGTTGCAGATAACAACAAACACTGCCATACGAGGCAGTCACGAGTGTTTTAACACAATACCCCGAGTTCTGAGTCGTGGATAGCTCTTGCACTCCGACAGGCTTTAACAATCACTCAGGAGTACATTCTGCTTTCACAATATAAGAAAATATGAGCCTTGAAGTGCTTTGATTTTTTCACTCACAGGAGGTAGATCAAACAGATAATGAGCAGAGTTAGTATTATAAATATCACAAATATTGAGGATTTAAAAGACACTGCAAAAGAACGTTTTTCAATCATTCAGTGACAGCTTGAACATGTCTGACTGCCTGCGCTATCTACTGTTGCTTCGAAATACGGATCACAGGCCTAGTGCAGACTCAGAATCTGCCTTTTCCTCCTATCATTGCAATTTCACCTATGAGACCAGCTCAACAAGTAAAGCACCAGAATTCTGAATTCAGACAGAAACAAAAATAATAACTTGAATCACTTCAGGTTTGTTTTAAAAAAGTATCCATATTAAAAAGATATCTTTACCTCATTAATGAATACATTTACAGACTTTTGGCCAGAAGGGGTAATTCTGTGGAAAAGAATTGCAAAATAATACATAGAAAACTGCAAAGATGAAACTCTGAATTTAAAAAGATGAAAGAATCTTATTTTCTTTGTGTTTCACATTTTGCATCTCATTACCTTGTCACCTATAGATGACATTATACTATTCTGGCTACTAGGACTAGTACTACCTTATCACGAAATTGGTTTTCATAAGGAAAGTTCCTGCAGCCAGGTTTTCTATTACAGTTACACTGACTCGGTATCGATATTCTGTGGTGTAAAATTCCCTTCTATTTCTTCTTCCTAGTTAAAGCTAGAAAGTGTAATGAAAACATGACCCAACCCAACTGGACTGATTGGTTTAACACTATATGTCCACTATCCCATTGTGGTTCTCTATGGGCTAGGTTGTAACAGCAACTAGCTGGGCACTAGAGACCGGCCTGCCACAGTGAGACAATGTCAAGTGCCCTCTATTGCATGTCTAAAGATCTTCCTACTGCATCTTTTTAGCTCTTTTTCCTTTACCTCTCTGCTCGGATTTTGTATCTGAGAACAAAATAGGCAATTAGGCGCAGAGAGAAGAAGAAAATTCCAAGAATAATGAAGTCCAGGTAAAGTTTGGCATTTTCTACATCCAGTTCTCTCAGAATGGCCTCTGATTTTTGAAAATGGCAAGTTTCATCTTTGTCACAATGCAGATCTTCTCGATCCAGTCCATAGATGGAGAGAATAACTCCTTCGAACCCATATCTGGAAAGAAGAAGGATGGATTACAAGGAAAAGTCCTGGTGTTCTCTGTTTAGAAGTACTTCAGCAGCAACACAATCCCTGTGAGAGCCTGGCTGCAAACACTGAAGGGTTCAATATTGTTCTGACAGGTGTCTAGGCGCAAGTTCTATCCCTGTTACAGTCAAGCAAATGACATGTCACTAGCATTTTATGGGACTGAACAAGGACAGAAGTTTTGCCTTTACCTGCTTCCAGTTAGCGCGTAGTGCAATTTCTCCAAAGGAGAATGTTAAAATACACAGCAGACTAATTGCATCTCATATTCAGAAATTCCCCTTTTAAAAGTGACATCATTAATTCCAATTTTTAAAACCAAGCAACAGCAATACAATTATGTTGAAAGCCAGTAAGATATTGAAACTGGCATCAACTCAAAACATCTCTCTCCTTCCACGAGCTATAGTTTCACTAACAAGGCACAGCTCCCATGTCTCCCCTGCCACTGGGAGCACTTAGGATTTGACTTTGTGAGCAGATACACCACCATGGATCCCATGCGTATGATAGCTCCCGCTGGCTTCAGAAGACCCCACATGGGCTAGGCAACGTTTTAAGGCCTCATCTTGAATTCTAGCTACTAATTCAGGGGGTGTGGTCTCTTAATCTTTGAAAGGTCTCTGTGTCAGACCTCATTTGCCAAATCAGAGGGTATTTTAGCTTGAGTTTTCTCAGTAATAGCACAGCTTGAGCAGGGTGGGGAAAAGGGGGGTGGGAAAATTCACTTCACCTAGTTTCAGCTATAAACATTTAAGTATCTAGTCTAAACTTTCACTCTGCGCTAGCATCCAAAAGTTTCCTGATGGCAATCATCCCATCTTAAGACAGTGGTCTCAGGCAGTGAGAGTGACAGACACAAACGGGATATAAGGTGTCTAAGGTTCTTACAAACCTAGTTTAGATTAGAGATGACGCAAATCCCACGTCTCTTGTGGAAGTGCTACTGCAAAACTTAAAAACAGGTCTTTATCCAACAAATATACTTAGGATAAAGCATTTTCTTCCAAAATGAAGTGCTGGCATTTCTCAGTTAGGCACACTGTCCCTATTATTTCAGAAATCCACTACTGCAAAATCCAGGGAGATTTGCATGCTGTGCAATCCCACTGAATTCAAAGGGACTGCCATGGACTTGCAGCCGATCATTTGTACTGAACGTTGCTATTTATTCCATATCACATACAACCTAAAATGCAGTGAGATAATGTGGTATACATCATATGTGTATTTATACTCTAAAAGAATATGCTGTGAATACAGTCTCTTTGGCACCCAAAATAACCAAACAAGCAAAGGGAAACAAACAGCATTTCCAAGACGGGAGGTTAATGGCCCCCCTAGCAGTACCTGACATAGGAAATGTAGGACATCCACTGGAGGTATGTTGGGATGGTATCAAAGCTGACAAAAAACCCAGAGAATAGAAGCACAGGGATGGCAGTAACTGGGCCCACAAAAGTTGCCACCTGTGAAGAGAAGGAATAGACAGTCTCTTGTCACACAGCCAGAGAAAAAAATTAAAACTAACTTGCTCTTTCATCTGATGTCCTGACCTCCAGTGAGGAAATCAGCGTTTAAAAGAGCAGACTTATGGCAAATCCCTTGTTCTATGCCAAATTCAAATAGGAAATGCAAACTTACTCTTTAGGCAGTGGGGAGCGATGCCATTCAAATCATTCTCATAATGCTACTCCCCCAAATCATCACAGTTACAAATACCAGGAAATTACTGAACTTTTTGGACAAGATTTCTTGTGAGGGGGAGGTTACATGCTGTTAACCGAGAAAAAGGAGTCCCTTTCTTCTTCCTAAACCCTTCCACCGGTTGATGATGCTGCTGTGCTGGGATTTGTCCTTTATAGGACTTGAACGCACCAAGAAGTTTACAGAGTAAGATTGGTACTGTGATTCCCTTGCTTCCCTGGGTAGGAGATTCCTCTTCCTAAATATTATCTTTCAGTGTGACAGTCATGCCAACAGCTGCTTCTCTCCCTCCCTCTGCTGAGGTTGTTTCTGGGTAAGACTCTTCCTACCCGGCCTGCCACAACCTTTTTGTATGTGTATGGAAGCTCCTGAGCTACTGATCCTCATGGCCTACCTTCACTTTGTAGACGCATAGAAATGCACCAGTCCTGCCCTTTCTAAGACCTGCGCCTGGGATGAATAGCAAGTGACAATCCACTCAAGCAGGGGCAGGCATAGTCCCATTCAGATGGGAAAGGAACTTCATATCCTCACATCCAGTGGGTGTATATGCTGTTTAAGCTGATGCTAGTGGGAAGCATCAAGTAGCTATATCAGACCAAGAGAACTTTTTGCCCATCATCTCTCAACAAATAGCCTGGAGACACAGCAGCAGCCACAGTAGGCAGTTAGTGTTAGGAGACAGCAGAGTTCCTGTGAGACCACAGAACAACATCTGTACCTGGAGGGATGTAGAGGCTGCACCTATGAGAAGACCAAGTGACTGAGCCACCAGGGATGTCATGGTTCCCAAGGCTGCAAAGAGGACAAATCGGAGTGCATCAGATGGCTGTGAAGTCATCCAGTACACGATGCTGCAGTAAGCCACAGGAAACATGATCTGCAAAGAAGATACACTTGGAGTTAGTCCATTAAAACCAAACATTCACTGTTACTCTGAACAAGATAAAAACAGAAAGAGTTCTAGTTAATCCACAGTTCTCAGCCATTCCATTACATGACAGGCATGGCTGAGGAGAATAAATATATCTGCCACAGACTGTGATATTTACCTTACCACTTGGGCATTAGAAAACAGATCCCACTCACTCACAGCCCTTTTCAATTCCCCTTCTGCACAAAACCAAAGATGGTCATCAGTTTATTCAGAAATACTGGGTCAGGTCTCAGCTTTTGTGAAGTCCAGCTATTTACTCTTAGGGCGCTTTTGAATTGGATCTGGAGCTCCAGTAAACACATATGGACAGTTTCTCCACTATTCAGGTGGTGAAACATTGGCACAGGTTGCTCAGAGAGGTGGTAGATGCCCCATCCCTGGAAACATTCAAGGTAAGGCTGGATGGGGCTTTGAGCAACCTGGTCTAGTTGAAGATGTCTCTGCTCACTCCAGGGGGGGGTTGGACTAGACAAACTTTAAAGGTCCCTTCCAACCCAAACTGTTCTATGATTCTATGATAAAATACTAGTACTGATCTTTTTGGCAAGTGGACTTGCCATAAACTTAAATGTTTCTTGTTTTATTGAAGAGTGAAGCATATACCTGAAAAGGAACATCAGCCATGGTTTTGGCGAGATAGTAGGCTTTTAGGCTGTACCAGTAGTTCAGATGTTCTCTAAGAAATACTCCCATCTCAAGAGGAACTGCAAAGAACACAAATCAGTAAATTAGGTTGTTAGTGTGCAATGTTCTTGCACATGGTAACATAGTTTATTCATACCTAAAGTTGAATTGCTTCAGTCCCATAGTGGGACTGGAACTCTGAGGCCTCTGAAAGACCAATAACAGTTTCAATGATTAGTAATGAAATGTAAGAGGTCAACCCTGAGGGTTGCTTGCTGTCTAGGGTATGTATCAGTCTACTCAGATGATGTGAATCTCCCTCAAGAGGGCTTTTTGAAAGACAAATTATGTTAAAACTTAAGAAACTGGTTATTCCTTTTGGTCCAGCAGGGAATCCAAAGTAACAGAGCTCCCAGAGGAAGCATGGAACAGTCCATACTGCAAGAGTTTGCTTTTGACACCACATGAATACACTGTCCTCACGCAGAAGTCATGACTTAGAAGCCCTAGAGAAATTATTACAGTTTCCCTAAGACCTACCATGAGCTCATGATACATTTGAGATGCACTGGCGCCTTGGGAAAAGGGGAAATTCCAGTCCAGGATTGTAACAGTGAACTGTCAGAGCTGAGAAACACTGGCAAAACTGGGGAGAGGTGCCACTGGACAAGCCTGTCTCTGTTTGCCTCTACACAGCAGTCTAGTGAGTGCAAGATTTACCCACACATCTGTCTTAGAAGTTGAAACACAAGTCAAATGTTATCTTATATAAAACAGATACATTACAACACCCTCCCAGTTTACTGTAATCGCCTTGTCCATTGATGTACTCACATGTAAGAACAGTTGGCATGAGCGCAGCAAACATAAGAAACAACATGGAAAAAAAGAGGAAGCCAGAGTTGCTGAGGACTTTCTTCGCTTCATTGCCAATGCCTAAGTAGAGCAAGCCGATGAGCAGTCCAATGCCAATGTGTGAGGTGATACGCAAGTGTGTCAGGACCTACAAGAAACGAAAGAGTAGTAGAGGGGTGCTTAAGTTTAAGAAAAAGGTGAAAGATATGTTCTTTTCCTTGGCAATGAAGAGTTTTGTTATGATATTTACTCCATCTTGATTTTAAATTTATGAAAAACAGATATGCTCCCTTTGCAAAGAAAAAAATTTTTATTTAGTGATTTTCTGTTTCAGAAGGAAAAACGAAGACAAGTATTAATCTTACATTACACTAAAATTATTATCTTTGCCACCCTGAATTTTCTGGAAAGTTTGTGGCACATGAGTACAATTTCCTGCTCACTTTTTAGCGGGATAAACAACTATACAAAGGACTTGCCAGTACAGAAAGGATGTAGGCTTTAGGTCTTTAGCCCAGATGCTGCTGAGTTCCTCCAAAGAAAACTGTTGTTCACAACAAAGATGGTACAATTAACAACAAGACTGAAAGATCATTCTCTTTCCTTTGAAATTCTGTGACAATCTTCATGTGTGGGCTGTTGTACAGGACCTTTAAGCCGTATTACACTACCTCACAACCAACTGAATAGATCTTTTGGCTATAAAAGTTATTATAATGGCAGTCTTACCGAATCCCTCATGATGGTTAGAAAAGTTCTTTTGAAGAGGATACAGAACTGGGTTAGGCAGCTGGCGGAGAAGCTGTGGCAGCCTTCTGTGGAGGAAGAATCCTGCGGAAACACATAAAAGAATAAACTTCTTTCTTTGCAGTATCTTGCTTAGTTTTTATTCACAAAACCTCACTCTCATCAGCTGCATGTGCCCAGAAACCTCCTCCACTGACTTGAGGATTTCAATTCTCTTCCTCCCCCTGCAACCTCAAGCCACATCCATTAGCTGTGACATACAAAATACCTCTTCGGAGGGCCGGTGCCAGAGGAAGGGATTCAACTCATTCTCGCCACCAACATCTCTCTTGTAGTCTGTGTCACATATCCTCTCCCGTACTGCCCTTACCAGCCGGCTGTTTTGGTCTCCGTATTCACCAGACGCTACTTCCATAACTACACAAATCAGAAGGTAAGTTAGCAGTTTACACCACTGACTAGTTACAAGACTTATTGTTACATCCCATTGATTCTGTTGCACTCACAGAAATAAGAGTTTTGCCTAAAACAGGCTCTAAAATGCCACGTGCAAATTCATATGCATACACACATGATTTAAATGTATCTTTCTGTAAATCTCCAGAGAGTTCTCTTCCTCCTGGAAGTCAAATGAACCACTTTGGAGGAAAAGGAGTGAATATGGGATTGTCTTAGTAATAAAAAATTACAGAAGTCTTTTTATGTGGTCCTTACTCCTTTTTTGGAACTAGGAAACAACAATAAAAAAAAAACCCTCAACATTATTAGGTGCCCAATACTACAGTGGTATCGCTCAAGATAAAAAAGTACCATACTGGAGTCACTTTGCAAAGCCACTAAGATTAATTAATATGAAGCACTAAACAATGTGTTTTCTCTTTCATTTCCTGGACCTTGACTTCCACCAGAGAGAAATATTCACTAAATTTTACCACTAGATGGCATTCAAATTGCTTAGAAAAAACTTGAACAATTTTATTTTGAATTTTGGTACATATATGTACATATGCACATATATATGTATATACAAAAGTATAAAACATATCATGGTCCCCATTACCCTGAAGGTGCTAATCAAATACAGAGTAAGTTAAATAAACTATTCAAATTCTCCTTACCAAAATCTGCTGGATTGTGGTAGGTTGGGCAATTCAAACCCAAATCTCTCAAGTAAGGGACTAGGTTTGATACCTTCCCACGGTAAATGCATTGACCTTGACTTAAAACATAGAGCTGGAAAACAAGGCAAAGAAAAGAAAAAGAAAAAAAAAGAAAAAAATGAAACAGTATCAAAGTATTTGAACCTGTCATCTGTATGACAGCAATCCATGAAATTAATGACCTCTTCTTGTCCCTGTGGGAAGAACACTTTGAGAAGACTTGCCACCACTTGGAACTACCTTTGCATGGAATTACAACTAATGGAAAATGAAACGCTTAGGGTTTGAATTCTGCAAACGTTCTGCAAACATGCCCTCCAGGACTTAAAAGCACATTAATGCAGAAACAGACTAATTCCAGCCCTAGACACATGTTGAAAATAGGCAAGAAACTGTATCACTAAGCCATCTAATTTCCACACATTATGGCTATTTTGGGCTGGGACACGAGGCTGGTGAATAAAGGAATGGAAGGAGAGGTAGAACAGCACAGCAATGGGAAACAACTTGATTATTCTTACTTTTAGCTACAGTATTGACTTCAAATAAACCTTCCTTGCCAGACTGGCAACCTGCAAGAGGTTGTTCACCTATGGTGTAGTAGGTTTTCTCTTAGCTCTCACAGGCCTAATTTTAATCTCCTAATGAGATTAAAGTAAATTTAAATCTAACCTAAACACGTATGGTCCACATCCTGTTGTCAGGTTGGAGAAAAGATCCTCAACTGACTTAATTTCAATCATTATTATTTCACATGAATAAACCTGTGTAGCTAGGACAACAACGTGTACTAGCAACATTGCAAACTTTGGCACTAAAGATCTCTTGCTCTTAAATTACTCTAATTTACCTTACTGAGAGCCCTGTGCCCAGGAGCAGTGGTGGGTAAAGGCATGAAAATCGCAAGTGTGATAATCGTAATTTCACAAATAAACCAGATTCTTCATAAACATTGGAAATAATTGTAAAGAATGGAAACAGGCAGAGAAGAAGAAAAAAAAATCAAAAAGTGTATTTTGCTCTTATTTATTTAATTTCTTTATTCGATTTGGAACCATAGACTAGAATTATTCATGTCTTTACTCACAGAGTGTAGCCTTGAAAATATAACCTACCTAGACCACACATAAAGAGAAAGAGTTTGAGAATAATACCTGATCAAACAACTCAAACAGTTTAGCGCTGGGCTGGTGAATCGTGCAGATGATGGACCTGCCACCCTGGGCTAAAGCCTTCATCAGAGAGACAACCTGAAAACACGATGCACTATCCAAGCCGCTGAATAAAAGGAAAGAAGAAGCTTGTTATCCACAGATCCGCAGGCATCACTCAAAATTAGCACACATATTTGCTACTTTGGTCTCTGAACTATTATCCTTTTATAAATTTTCTCTGTAGGAGTTTAATTTTATCATATGCCAACCTTATGCTTGTAGTTCTCCATCAGTCTTTTAATTAAGTTGGAAGCATGCCTGAGAATGAAAAAGAAGAGTATTCTCAAAGTTGCCTTAAGGGGCTTCTGCATTTTAGGACTGCAGATTTAAATGCTCCCAACTTCAATGAATAGATACATATTCATAGCTCTGCCAGCCTCGTCCTAGACTGATCACAGAATTTGATTCTAAATATGCTACATTCATTTATTAAAAGTCACAATTTAAAATTACGTATTCAAACTACCTCTGCTTGAAAAAGAAAACTCATGCCACAATCTGAAAATAACTTCCTCTCTCTCTTCCTGTTTCAGTTTGTGACTCCTTAAAAATGTTTTATAGTCCCATGGTCTGTCAGTTACAGCATTGACCCAAGGTACGAAGTACTCAAATCAAATTATTTCTTGTGGCCTTATCCAGTACTTAACAGGCCACACAAAATGAGCCTTTTCCAAGAACTTAGAGGTGAATAATCTTTCTGCAGCACTATTTTACTACACAAAGCAATATTTGTCTATCTTTAATTTTTTGGCCTTGAAGTACCTGGTTGGTTCATCAAAAAACATGACAGGAGGATTGTTCACCAGCTCCAAAGCAATAGCAAGACGCTTTCTCTGTCCTCCAGAAAGACTCCCAGTCCTTGTATTGGCACAAGCCAGCAAACCGAGGGCTGTCAATATTTCCTTTACCTAGAGGAAACACAACAATGCATCACTTGAATTTCTTAGCATGAAAGAAAAGTCTTTTGCTGATTTTCCTGGAGAATGTAAATTAGCTCATGACTTTATATCACCATTCATTACACCAAAGCCTTTTTCCATCTAACGCAGCAAATGTGGACCTCAAACATTTATTAGATTCAGTTGGGCTTAACAGCCTACCATTTACTGTTTTGACCCAAATTCTACTTGTTTGTCGTACATGACCTGTCTAAGCATGGAAGCCTTGCCTGTGAAAATGGAGTGGCAATTAGGTCTTCTGTAGCACCCCGTGGATATGGCACTGATATCTAAAGAGCTTTGCAGCACGTGAGGAGTTATTACACAGTGAAACCAAGAAGCTTCTTTCAATAGAACTTGTAGGCTATTTTTACAAGGGACTGAAGGAGAACTGCGTAACAAAAATCAGTGGTTTCTATAGAGCAGCAACCTGCTCTTATCTCATCTGTTCTTCAGAGTCTACTCTTTAAAGTGCAGCTGTTGATTTTAAGTGTTTTCATTCTCCTTAGAGCCAATTCAGTTGTCACATGTACTCTCAGATGTTTGGGATTTCCTCAAGGCACAGCCTCAGGAAAGGCACAGCTTTACCAAGGGTCTTTGGAGCAAAAGGAGAACAATCCCAGGTGCTACGAATTTTTCTGTTTCTGTGATTGTAGATCTGGCCTGGTAACCCTACATGAAGAAACTAGCTCTTTGGCACCAACAAAAACATGGACATAAAAATGAGTGAATCTGAGCTACATTGCAATTAAAAAATCTAACACTTCAAAGGTAGAAAGTCCAGACATTCAATGCTTCACTGAAGTATAGGAAAAGGAGCACGTCATTTTTAAGGTACTAGTTGCTTGGATGGAGAGGAGCTTCCTATACCAAGAGTAACTCCCCTGTCTTTGGTGGGACGAGTGAGTTATTAAGCCACTAGAAGGCTTGTCTAGAGTTGCATACATGTCCCTAACAAAGGCAGAAGAAGCAGCTGGCTTTTTTGGAAGTAAATCTCAATGTTAGCCATGGGGTCATGTTATCACATGAGCCCCACTGGCCCTTGGCATAACCTCCACATAACAGGGGTTTCCTCCTTGAGAAGGCAGTGTATGACTGTGTCCTTGTTGGTGCTGTCTTATGCTGGACTGAAACATAGTTGAGGCCAGACAAAACACCTCCAAACACCTAAGCTATTGCTTCACTTTTCACAACTCCCTCAACAACCCAAGTCATCTTTGCTTTCACAAGTGACATGATTTTTTGTTTATGTTTAGCTCCAGGCATTATCCTCTGTGGGCATACATGGGTTTGAAACATGCTGTGCAGCACTGAACTGTTCCTCTCTTAGACTTCGGCGTGCTCTGGTAACCCCACCTGAGCAAAGACAGGTGCCTGAGCTCTGAGTGTCCTTAGGAATACACAGACCCAGACATTTTAAGTGCAGAATAAATGCACAGAGAGGGCACATTTTCAGCCTTTTAAAGTATAACTGAGGTGACCAAATTCAGTTGAGAAAGCCACCTTATGCACAAGCTAACATGTCAGAAGCCATTTTGTCTTGTCACACACCTCCAAGGTATTTTCTTTAAAAGGACAGCCCTGTGTCAGATCAAATGATGGGGAGGAATCATCGCAATCAGATGGGTGAGAGAAGCATACTTCCCAGTGCTGGTCCATCTGACTTACAGGTCTCCATGGGCAAAACCACACCAGGACTTCTCTCCCACTCAGGAAAGTCATATGTCAGCCACAGGCAGCAGCAGGACAGTGGAGCAAATGTGGAAGAGTAAATTGTACAACTCATTCCACTGTTTTAGAAAAGATACATGCATGTTTAAGACTGGTTTCCCACTTGTCCAAACCTCAGTCACCCAATACAGCTTCAAAATACTTTAGTTTGTATCTCAACTGCAACTGCATGAACTTGTCCAGTGCAACAATATGCCCACCAGTATAGCCAGACTGATCAACACTTGCAAAACACAAGCACAGAAATTTCTGCAGCAGTTACAAGAACTGCTGAGTTTTTCAATACTCCTTGGAAAAATTAAGGCCCACACTCACCACTGCCAGACATGACTGATTTATCTCGCCACACACAAGGTGCCTGAGCCCTCAAACAGGCATGTAAAAGAATCTAAGGTGCTAAGGTACATTGAAAGGAATCCTACAAAACCTGTGGATACATTTCAATATATCTTTTACAATTATCTACTCAGTCTCATACTGAAAGTAATTTTCATATAGACTGTAGTAAGCATTCCCTCCCAATGATACCTGTCAACTTTGAGGTTAGGATTTATTCTATCATTACAAGTCCAATGAAATTCAGTGTTAGATAAAAATGTCTACCTTACAGAGCTAACTTTATATACCTCTTTGGCATCACCAAAAATTCTCAGTTTGATGGACAGTATACATACCATTTCTCTCCTGCCTTCATCTTTCTCTTGAAGTTTCAGATGAGCAGATACCTGGAATGCAATACAGTGAAGTTTGATTTTGAACTGGCCTGAAGCACAACAACGAGTTACAGTGGATGTCTCAGGCACAACATCCCAATATACCATTTAAGCATCTTCTTCCAAACTAGTCAGGAAAGTTTAACTTGAACTATAATGTTCAAATCACATGGACTGCATATGCCTTTGCAGTAGGTAACTGAGTATAATCTGACCTAAGTAATCACTCAAGCATCTGATAAAAAGTGTATTAGAAAAAAAGGACTTTATGCAAGTTGAAGAGCTTTTTGCATAGCCACTAACTTCCCATTAAATCAAAGTTTATTTGTGCTTCATCCATACCATAAGGACAACCAAAAAACTGCCATTCTCCAAGATGTGAACAAATGAGTACAGAAATAAATAATCTTGTGAAAGATGTCATCTGCTGTCCTAAGAGACAGCTCCACAAAACATTATGATTAACCCTTATCAGAAGCAATTAAACTCTTAAGTAATTATTTTTGTCACAGCTTTGATTAATTTAGACAGCAAGTGTCATCTGGGCCCAATTCTACAAAAGCAGTCCTGTGGGATTCTGACTACAATGCTCAGGTAAACAAGAGAAGAAAAACTTCCTCACAGAGGAGAGCCTTTGCAGAAAATTAGCCATATAAAAACTACAGTGATTTCTTCTGGCCTTAAAATTTGTGAGTTGATGCTGGCATACAGTATGAGGAACATTAGCCTTATTTTCATAACATTCTCTAAGAAAAACTGACTCATTTCTCTAGCTGAGCAACAGGCACTCCTAGACTGATTGGCCAAACTGGCAATTAGTAAACTTCTTGATGCTTCGAAAAACAGTAAGAAGAATTTACATTGCTTGCGAGTCTTGGTATTATTCTGTTCCTATAGTTTTCCTGAGAAGAACTGGAAGAGATTTTATACAATGCCTTTATTAAAGAAAAGGCATGAAAGAGTAGACGTAGCAGAGAGATCATGCTAAAGTCAAAATAAGCACTTTGTTGTCAGAACATGGAAGATGGGGAGACGGGGAGAGTCAAGGTTACTCAACTACCACCTAAGAAAAGAAGTGGTGCCTACAAATTGTCATTCTCAGAACTGCAGGTTCCGTTCTCTGGGAGGTTTAAGGAATACAGCCTTAGATCTTCTTCTAAATCATAATGCTGGTTACAAATTGAAAATGATAAAGCTGAAGAAGCTCAGACAACTCCTAGAGGGATGAGACTGAAATGGAATTCAAGACATCATCAAAGTCTAAGTACTTTAATTGAGTGGGATCAAATAGAGAGAACAGCTCATAGCATTATCAGGGGTAAGAACATGTGAACAATACACAGAGATTTTTTCCATTTTCTCCCACACAAATAAATTAGAACAAGAAACAAAGCTCACCATCATAGCTTCCTGGACAGTCAGATGAGGAAGAAGCATGTCATCTTGCATGATGTAGCAGGAGACTTTGCGAAAAGAGCGCAGGTCACGAGGATGTCCATTGATGAGAATTTCTCCTTTCATTCCTGTCTCTCTGAAATGAACCAAGAAAATAACCAAGGGTGAATCTTGCCTTCAATTGTGCTGCCACAGGCCTCATTATGTGGAAGTCTTGTGTAATTATTGCCCACTAAGGAATAAAACAGATACAGTGGATAGAAACTAATTTATTTCATGATAATGCTCTCTTTCATAAGAAGTTTCATGCAACGTTACTGAAAATTTTACTCAAAGTTAGTAAAAAATGTGTGCTGTCTTATTATGAATGTCTGAAAAAGTACCAAGCCATTCAAGTGATTATTTTTTTTTAGGTTTTTCCATCCTATTCCTTATGCTCTAATGGCAACAACATAGATACACTTTGTATTTGGCCAGGAAGATGAACCACAGTCACTTCACACATTGAAATTTGGTCAAGAAGACATCAACATTATGAAAGTGATGACTCAAATGGGTCATTTTTTTCAAGTGTTTACAAAATGTGATTTAAAAAATATCACAAACTGACACTGAGTTGGATTTATTACACAGCGAGAAAGGAAAAAATATTTTGGTGTTTTGGACTTTAGCTTCCTATTTTTGGATCTGACTTGTTAACAGACGAATTCTAAGTGACAAGAGCAGGACAAACAGAAAAAATGTAAGCAGTAAGAATCTATTTAAAAATCTGTGAAATACCTATTTTCTACAAACAGCAGGCTAAGATTTCTTCTGCTGTTGTCTCCAAGAAGCCATCAGGCTAGGTCATCTTACCTTACTTGAGATTTTCATTGTTACTGACCTGTATCCTGCCAGAATGTTCATGAGCGTTGACTTCCCAGCTCCCGAAGGACCCATAATTGCAACAAGTTCTCCACTGCTGAACTTCCCTGAAATTCCTTTCAAAAGCGTCTTATAACCTGAAAGAAGAAAGAGAAGTTCACTGAACCTTCAGAATCACATCTGGTGGGCAATGAAAGTTTATTTCCTCTAAACAATGATGACAAATAGGCATTAGCAGGTACCTACTGAGAAACTGATGTTAAGATCAGCACACTGCAGGAACTATCAAAACCAAAATTCCGAGCAGGAGCAGCAGCATCCTCCCACTACACTAGTAGTATGGTGGGATTACAGAATCACACGCTCTTGATTCACTCTATGAAAGTTCTCAAACCGGGCTAACAAGTCTTTGCTGCTGTAAATATCTTCTCAGAGTATTTTACTAGGATGCTGGTGTTTCTGTTACCATATCATACTCCACAGCTAACACAACTCCACAGCCTTGGAGCAGACTGCCCTCCAATGGCAGCTTCAATGCCAAAATTCTTCCCTCTCACCAAAACAACAACTCCTTGGAGAGTAATAGCCAAGATCTCAAAGGCAAAGCCCTATGCTTTTGCTCATTCCCTGCTAAAAGAGGTATGACAAGAAACACAGCAAAAGGAGACATACAGGAAAAGACAATCCTGCTTCAATCGCTTACCATAAGGACTCTTATCACAAGAACTACAGAGGCTTGTCTAGGCAGGGAGATGGACCACAGTAACTCTGTAAAAGTAACTTCTAGGGAAATGCTTATTCCAAATTAAGAACATATGGGGTTTTTTCTCATTTGGATTAATCCACTTCACAAAATCATGTCACAATAAGTATGTGCTGAGGTAAAGCTATTCTAGAATAACCACAACTTTAAGTATCTCACCTTATTTTGTAATAAATTACATTTGCCAATAAAGTCCCAAATTCCATGTTACTCTAAGTGTGAGCAAACTAGTCTCCAATGAGAATTCCAGATTTGGACTTCATTGTATCCATCTTGTCCTGCTTAATTCCCATTTTAAGGCCAAACGACTGAGTGGGGAGGGCAGAGAGAGCCCCGACTGTCATTTAAACTTTTCAGGATCCCTTTCCCTTTTATTTTTTTGCTTGCCTACTTTAATTTAATTACCAGTGCTTTTAGTTAAAACTTCTAATAGTAAAACAATATTAAGTAAGGTGTAAAAAAAACCCCAACTCATATGTTGGAAATGTTTCTGTAATCAAATTAAAATCAAAACTGAAAGGTGGAAGATCCATTTTCCCACAGTGCTGTGATTTGTAAATACATTTTGCTATACTGTCGTATACACAGGCAGCTCTTACATGCCACATGTAAACTATCCCAGTGCTGTGATTACCACTAGCACAAGTTGTATATGGAATGTTGAAATGCTGTAAAAAAACCACCTTGTCTCCAAGGCCCTCATTTGCAAGACAGTAAAGGAATGTGATTTAAGAAGAAATAGAAAAACCTATGAATTTTAGATCAGGATCCCAATCATCAGCATTTTAAGTTGTTACAAACTCAAAATCATCTCTTCATTTGACTGGAAGCACATAAGAAGCCTTTCTATTACAAAGGTTAATTTAGCAAACCCACAAAAAGATTTGACACTGTAGCAGTAGCGTGGTGCCCAGTCTAATCCTTTATACAGAATTAAAGTCCGTTAGTAACTACAGTCTTCTCTTTCAGCATATTGAGGCTAATCTTTAACTGAATCAGTCGACCTAAAACTTCCATATTGAGCCACATGTCTTTCACGAGAAACTGATTATGCATTTGGAGGGGATTGTATTCGAACAGTACAGGGACTGTTTCAAATCCATCTGCCATATATTAGGAATTTCTGAACACCTTCAATCCCGCTTTACCCGCCCTACTCCACTTTCCTTAGGCCACCAGTTCATAATCCGTACGGCAAGGAGTTTTGCTACCCCAAAGTTTAATGAGAGGCTGAACTTCAAAGCAAACTCACCCCAAGATGGATGTGGTTTATGGTCTATTCAGTTCGAGCATCACAGAGGCTGCCTCCTTTTGGACTGGACTTACACCAAGACCAAGTTTAGCAACATGACTTTCAGTCACCTCTCTTAAAACTGTTTTAATTTCCAATGGCAAATAGCTTGGATCCTTTCTGTTTTCCAGTGTTCCCTCCTGAAGTTACTGCAACCTCACTCTTGAAAATACATTTAGGGGCTGATGCCCATGAGTATCCAAATATCAGTTTTCAAGAACTACTTCAAATACGAATTTGCCAACAGAACATTAATACACCATCACCAGCCAGAACAAGCACTCAGCAACTTCCTCAGTACAACCAACTAAAAATAGAATACAAAAAGTAAGAAATCAAAACTGAAACAGAAAATTCAAGTGATGGGAAATTTTTTGGTCTTAATTTCACCTCACATTGCATACCAGGGTCTAACTGCTTCTCCTGAGAAGTGAGATGTGTTTCACTTTCCTGTTTTGGAATTTCCCATTGAAAGCAAACTCCAGGCACTGTGATCCTAGACCACATTCACAGCCAAAAACACAACTGGCCTGAACAGACCCGCATTCAGGAGGCGGATTTCCCTCACCACCTGGCTGCAGCCCAAAGCCCACAGCACCCCCTTGTTTAATGAGCTGGTTGAGGGTGACCTCTTGTATTGATGAAGATGCTAGGGGAGCTCTCATTTGTTCAAGTCGCCAACAATTTTTTCTAATGGTTTCAGCAAGGGAGAAATGTGTCGATGGTATTATATGCTTCCTCTTGGATTCTACAAGGATTTATGTGGAGCTTCGGTTTTATCATTCTCATAAAAATTACGCTTAATCTGGAAAGAAGCAAGCCACCTCCTCCCCTTACTTAGGGTAGGAGTCCATGCTTCAAAATGTGTCTGAATCAGCACCAAAAAAATCGTAACTAAAACTCCTATCCTCACAGTGAATTTCCTCAGGTAAATAACTGTCTCTAGGTTTTTGACTAAAATGCTTCATTCATTTGCCAGTAATATACTCATTTGCTACTCAAGAGAAAAGTCACACAGACTCCTAGAAGTTTCTAGGCATTGTAGCCTAATTCTGCATCCATCAATAGGCACCAAGAGCCCATCTCAGGTCCCAGGTGAGCACAGCAGGCTTTCCCTGCTCGCTGCAATTAGAGCAGGATTTGCCCTTCCCCATATATCTGAACTGTTCCTCTTTCATCACAAACTCTTCTGAAGGTAGGAAATAGTACCCTGCAAATGCCACTGGCCTGAAATTGCTCAAAGGTTTCTGAGAGAATTCACTATAGCGAATAGGTTACATAAGAAATTTCAACTCAAACAGCTCAAGTTTGGCAAAACTATAAATGACTGAAAACCAAGTCACAAAAAATATGTGTTTGGCACTTAAAAGTCAAAACCAAAGGCATCATAACCTGGTCTTTCTACACTCCCTACTTGCAGCCAGGCAGAAGCACACCATTTCTCTATTAAAAAGAACTATATTTCTGTCTTTTTGTGGTGCTTTTTTTAGATGGGATGCGATGTATTCCTGCTCAGAAACATCCAGCTGGAAATAGAGAAGACACCTCTGTCAAGTACTGTATTACTAACCTGCTTTAGTTTAATACCTTCAGCAAACAATATACTTTTTAAACAGCAATTTAAATTTAAATATACCAGTTTTTTCATTTACAGTTTCATCAATCAAACTGTTTGCTAAATCATTAGGCGAAACCACAGCAATTTCTTGGCACTGTACACCGACCCTGTTTCATTAAAGAAACTTCACTGCATTTTCCTATTCTGAAATTTATTGGCTTAATCCTCATCTCATTTCCTCTTGTTTCAATCAAAAAAACCTATCTCAAAGTCCAGGGAATTCTCCAACAAAAGGGGAAGTGGAATTAAGACACCACATCCACACCTTTCCTTTCACCTTGAGGCAGGAGTAGAGAGTCCTGCTATTATGGAAAAATGCTCCTAGCAAATCCATGACTTTGCAGCTGCCCCCGAGATCTACCATACTCACACCTTGACAGGTAAAGACCATCCTCTGGATTACCTACTGTGTAAGTAAGGGAAAAACAGACTGAACAGGTCACGTATCACATTAAATGGAAAGTTAGTCTCTTATGGATGAGAGAAAGAGCTAGCAAGAGTCCATCCAGTCATGGAAAACTTCCTCATGATATCTGGCAGACATTTCATTTGTAGACTCTTTAGACTTGTATCAGAAAACTGAACAGCTGGGGAATGCTGGCAGAGATTCCAGAGAGAAGCACAAGATGAGAAACATACACAGATAACAGCCCAAGGCCAGATTTACACTAAAAACATTTGTAGGTATAATAAAACATTAGCTAGGAAATGTATTTCTTCATAATTTTTAAACCAGCAAAAAAGCTTTTTCCATATACCTAGATGTAAATATACCAGCAAGAAGTTCTCTTGCCCAATCCTTCTCTATCAGTCACTTTCTGCATCTTGACCCTTGTTCTCATCCCTGAGAAGAAGCCACTGTGATAGCAAAACATCTACATGTTTACTGCTAGAGACTATGCCAGTCTGCTTCATAGAATCATAGAATCATTACTGTTGGAAGGGACCTCCAGGGTCATCAAGTCCAACCTTTATCCCATCATATTCCTAGCCATTAGACCATGGCCTCAAGTGCCTCATCAACCCGTAAGCAAGGAGGGGCAGCACAGAGATCTACGTGAAGTTTCTGGAGAAAGCTACCCCATATCGCCATCCCATGGTGTCTTTCTCAGTCTCCTCATGGTCCCTAGCTCCCTGGCACTGAGTGAGCACCTTCCTAAACCCCAGAAGCAAGTGTGCACTTACAGAAGAACAGCAGATTGGTGCTGCAAAGCATTGAGGGCAGTGACAGTAAATACCTTGCACTTATTGTGTTACTTTTCGAGTGCAGTCATGGCCACATAATCTCTTTGCACATGAAAACAGCTGCAGGTTACTCTTCTTTGCACATAAATAACACAACTGTGCATGTAAATTAGTTCCTGGTGATTTACAGTTCCTTTTTACAACTCAGCAGTCACACAGCCATCCAGCTTGTGCATGTAAACGTGATAGCCATACATATGCCAGGAGGTGCACAGAGTGCCAAGCAGCCATTGCAAGGCTGTGGCCCAGTTTGTGGGTCCGGGATACTGGGAACATACAGTTTCAGAAGCAGCTTGTAGGAATAGATGATGATGTTGTGACTGAAGGGGTCAGTGCCCTTCGCCCTTTCTTCCCAGGGCACCTTCTCTCGCTTTTCCTGAGCTGGCTCTCAGATGCGACTACACAATCAGTGAGAAGAGCAAGCCCGTCCACCTGGAAATCACTCCTCAGAAATTAAGAACAGAGGGTTTGTTTCCAGCTGCAAGGGCTGCAGGACTGTCCCTGCCAGGACAAGACTGCATGGTTCACAGCAGGGTGGGGAGGTGGGACAGCCCTTTCAGCAGCTGGGAACCTTCCAGCAGTGTGTCACCCAGGAATCCATCTCTCAAGATTCCTTTTCTTCTCCACTCTGAAACAAAAACAGGACTTACAGTTATATGAAATCATTCCTTATAAACAATTCATGCTGGAACATACAAATAATTTCATTCCCAACTGGATTGCTTCTTTGCTTTATTTTAGTATAAAACAAAAATTACATCACTTCCCAATGATAATATTAGGGAGATGTTTTCTGTATATTTCTAATTCTGCTATTAACCATCCTGTTTCCCCAACCACAACACGAGTACAGAACACTACCAGTGGTATGGACAGGGTTTTCTGATGTTTAAGAGTTTGCTGATTCTCAGATGAGAGAGATTATCTGTTTCAATTGATATATTTTTAAATAAATTGAATTTAAAAAACCTCTTGATGAGGTTTATTTAAAAGGGCATTTCTGTCCCAGGCTCCCCACTGAGCTCAAACAGGCTTAAATCAAAGTCAATTCCAGGTATCAATACTAGGAAAGAGGCATCTTTTCCAGGAAATGTGCGGGACAGAAACCACTTTCCTGAGAAACAGAGTAAAAAATATATTGCTGTACTAATAGGAACTTTCTGAACTATATATGGGCCCAAACCGTACCTCTATAAAGCCTGGAATGCAAAGTCACACTATAAAAAATAAACATGCTTAGGGTAACTGTCTACCAAATAAAACCTATCTGTAAACTCACAGGTCACTGGTTCATGGCTTCCACCATCATTTGCATATCACAATAAATAAATAAAGATTTTTATGAATAATTTTTCCACTTTAGCTTTAGAATCCACACATCCATATATTTCTATTCCATTCACACCTCTCTCAGGGAGGTAGAACAATAGGATTTTCCATTGCCTAAGCTCCAAGCCGTTTTAGCTCTATTAAAGGAATTTACAATTGTAATGTACTCTTGTGCCTTGCCTCAGAGAAACAACCTTCATTGTGTAAATGCCTATAAAACAGCTTGCCAGGCACCGAAACCTCAGGACAGAGAGGGCAGAAAAACTAAGTGAGTGCTTGACGGAACCACATCAAATTCCTTTGCCTCAAAGTCCTTTCCAACTCAGAAATGAAGAACCCATTCCTCTCAAACTAAAAATATAAGTCATCTTTCTTGCTTTACACACAAAAAGAAAAAGAAGAAGAGAAAGATAAAAAGAAAAAGAAATTCCCCATGGCAGCAAAGCTCTTTCTTTGTGGTGGACTAAACTGCATTTCTTAATATAGCCCACAACAAGGCCTTCTTAAATATATTGCTCTTGATCCACAGCAGATTTCCCACTTAGTGATCATGGGATGGATTATTCATAACTTAGACGAAGAGCTTAGCCCATGCTCACAGCGAGCCTTGTAACATTCAATCTATCTAATTTTATACATCTAAAAGTTTGGCGTTTAACCTAAACTCAGTGTTTGGGACCTATTTATTACCAATAGAAACCGGCACACACAACAGGCAATTAATTCTACCTATTTTGAATTCTTGTTCTGGGAAGGGATAAATAACCCTCTCAAAGTGCATCTTTCTTTTAAACTACAGTGGGAGCTCAGGACAATTAGCTTAGACTATACACAACATCTAGATGCTGTGATAAATCTCATACTTTGCCAACAAAATCATGGCTGATTTCAGTATCAGACACCAACAAAATGGACATCCAGACATTTTCTATGGTTTTTAAATGTCAATTTGATTGTGGTCCCTCCTTTGCTTGCACAATCCCAGTAATTAAGCACACAAATTACACACTCAAAATCTTCAAATTGGATTGGCACTCCACATGTTCGAGCTGCCTCCTACAAACAAATCAAGAAGAGCATCCTGACCATGTTCAGATTGTATATTAGGCATTGTGGTTTTACTTTACCATTAGTATGAGTCCTACTGGAATCATTGTTCCAAGCCTTTCCTTGTATACACCTTTTCTGTATAGCTTAGCTCCCTTTAGCCAGTCCTACAGCAAGGTAACAGCGTTCTATTGAGGATGATTACAATTATATATGCGTCCTGCCTATTAATTACAATCACATATGTCCATCTCAAGATTCAGTTCTTGTCTGTTCCTCTGTTGAATGTTTCTGCCTGACAGAGTTAAAGCTGTTCATCTTCCATACGCAGGCACATGAAGCCATATGACTGCAACTGAGGATAGAGAACAGCAATTAAATGGGTCAATGAACGAAAGTAACCTTCAAACATGAATGCAAATAAATCTGTACCACAGCAAGACCTGATGGCTTCAGAAGCAGTATTTACATGTTGAAGCATTTGGAGATCTGGGGCATAGCTTGTACTTTGCCTGCACAGAAAATAGCTACCCTAATTTATCTTCAACCCTTAGGAAACATGAAAGGAGAAAAAAAATGTATGAATGACGCACAGCTTCATCTTTCTTCTGAATCTAGTAGAAATGTCTTTTCAAAGCAATATTCATAGCCTAATCCTTGTTTGATAATTGCTTTTTGCTGTCTTTTTTTTTAATTGCCTTTGTTTCTGTTACTTAAGCACGCAAGAAAGGTCTTTCCTGACAAAAGAAGAGCCAACACAATTTGAATGAAAGGCTGACACATTCCCTCGAATGACAAACTGAAGTCACGAGTCTGATACTTACATTTGGAGATGAAAGCTGTTTACGTATGCCAGTCAGGCAGAAAGCAATTTATCATAATTGCAGTACCTTTAAACCTCGAAGTACAAATAGTATTATTCACAGTCTTACAAATAGATAAAACCAGAACCCTTCCTACCAATCTCTTTCCTTTTGAAAAAAAATTTCAAGTACAAACTACTCCAAAATAGCCCCACAGGTGTTATGAACTGAACTGCCCCATCTGCCTTCATTTTGAAGTGCAGATCCAGCTGGGTCACTCTACAAGAAGGGATACAGAAACCCTTCCTTCCTCAGAGAGGACTACTTTGGGTCTCCTGCGCTGATATTCAGTCACCACACTTTTTGCTGTTGCTCCCCCCCCTTCTCCTCCCAGCCTGTCCCCACCCACATGCATGCACAGAGCAAGGAAGCAGGAAGGGAAAAAATACAAAACTAGAACTTTGGCTCTCTCCTCCTACCTACCTGTACAAGGGCTAAAGAGGAAGGCCCTGGAGCTTTCTAGAGTTACAGCAGAAGCTGGGCCTGATGGCAGTATATAGTCTGAAGAGTTTGGTGTGTAAAGAAAAGCTTTCTCCAATACTTCTGTGTACATCTTTATCACAAACTCTAGGTTAAACTGGAATGTGATGAAATGTCTTCTGCACACTGCATAGGGAAAAAAGCATGCCTTTTCCTAGACTATTAGAAGCAAGAGTCGTTTAAAACAGACTTCTGAGATGATTTACCTGCTCAAGAGACAACATTTTGTCCCTAGCCCTTACAGACATAGGGGAGCCACTTTTCTTGGGTTTTGAAAAATGTTTTCAGTCCTGGTCTCTGCAATTTGAAAGCTGCCACAGTGTTAGATCTTAAAAAAAAAAAAAAAAATCACAGTTCACAAATCAGCTTCAATAACTCAAAATACTACATTTGGCTCCAAACAAAAACCAGATTTTTGCAGCAGTCTTACTCAACTGCAATAGTGATGACAGTTTGTTGCAGTAACTTCCTCTGAAGAACAAGCAACTGCTGAGCACCTCGGCCACCTGACCTGAACAACTTCTGCACATCCTTCTGCCTCTTCCCACCCTCCCAAACCAATTCTGCACTGAAAAGTGCAAGAAGCACTTCTACGTGCTCACATTCCCATGGCTCCCATCATATCTTCTCCCACAAGCAGGATGAAGAATGTTTGGAGCCAGGAGGACCCTTTGAAACACGCTCAGATGCAAATATCCAGTCTTTTTAAAAGTAAATTTTAAGCTTATGCATTAAGTCTTTAATTCTACTATATGCATCCAGGAGCACAGACATGGATAAATTTCAGCAATTGGCCTCCAGAACTGGAAGAGCTCAGTGAAGAACAGCTGTGTTCAGTAGAATGTCTGAGGCTGAAGAAGCTCCTACAGCAGTGGGACAGCCATATGGACAGCTGGAGCACGTGTCCTGGGAGACCTTTATTTTTAGAAATAGCCATACTGATTCTGCCTATTTCTCAACACTCCCAACACTTTCATGAAATAGAAATACAGGGTAATATATTTACTACATTCTAGCATTAATCCACTAACAGAAAGAACCTAAGATCCTGAATTCAAAAATAAACGAAAACCTGAAGTGTGTGCATAAATAAACCCTACATTACTGCATTTTACTTAAAAAAACTGGTTTTATCCCCCTTCTTGAATATTTACACTAATGAAGTTGCCCAAATTAAAATACTTTTTGTTGTCAGCAAACTAAATATAAAATCCCCTAAACATCACTGAACTAATTACCATCTTCTGTAGCATGTCAGTGCTGAAAATGTTACAAACAAAACCCAACTGCACAGGGCATTGCTGCTTCTGGAATGAAAATGAGTTAGAATAAGCGGCTTTCAGCAGTCTCATTTCTGTTTTTTTCGCGATTCGGAACTGGAGAAGTTGGCAGCCTTCTAGGGACCTACATCCATTGAACTACCATAAACTACTGAATTTCCATCTGTTTTAAAAAGCTCCAGCTGGCCTACATTTTATGTTATGGATTAGCTGAAGATTATAGAGTAGCGTGACCAAAGCTTGACTCTTGCTTCTAACCATATATCCTAAGCAATTAAACATTTTATCAATAGTATGTCCCATGTAAAGATGAGAGTTCTCAAGAGGAAAACTCTGACATGTCACACACAAAATAGAAATAATAATTTGACAGATGCACTTAGATTGCAGTGTAAGTATCTTCAAATCAATTAACTTTTATTTCAAATACTAAAAAATTCAAATGTACACATAAAAATTATTTGAAGTTTCAAAAAAAAAAAGGCTAATGAACTTTAATTCACAATTTCAGGACATGCTAAATAAGGCATCAGAATCATTCAGAATTTTGGAAACCCTGACTTTTCCAAATTATCTACATTTTTAGTAGATTAAATTATTAGTAAAGCAAGTCGTGAAGCAATAACTCATTTCACAAAAGCATGGTTTTCACCTCAGGTTTCCATTTTGTTCTTATTCTGAGGCAGAGGGAAGACTCAACTTTGAGTTTTGGTGGCAGATTTTTTGTTCGGTTGTGTTTTTCACAAACCAGTAACAAGTCATTCCAGAGGCCAGTGGAACACAGTGAGATGAGGGTGAACCAAGTGTAAGTCTTTGAGTCAGATCAAGAACTCCAACTCAGGTCTCTTTCATTTTCAACTGCCCTGGTCATCAGCCCCATTCGGTTTTCTCGCTTCCTAACTAGAAAGTCCTCAACCTGACAATCTCCATGAAAATGTAGTCAGAAAAATACAGTGAAGAAACAACAGTACCATTTTCCATCAAAAAGAAGATATTGAAAATTTTCAAAGGCATTTTCATTATAGGCTCATGAGGAGACCCTCTGTGTTAACAGTCCTTTCACTTACACTTTACCTCTGCACTGGTTCACTTCCCAGGAACAGCTGTAACATCTTTTGACACTTTCTGTCCTGCTTTATAATTTGGTTATTCAACTGTTCAACGAAAAGGTAAGCTATGGGTGTTGGCTCATTCAACTGGTCTATTGAGACAGGAAAAATTTGGTAGTGAAAGCAGTGCTTCCTCCACAAATTGGAAGTCCATCGAAAGAAATTAGGTATGTCAATGGCCTGAAGACTCATATACATCACTGGCAAGAGAGACTCACATAAAGAGTATTGATCTCATATCCTTCTAATTAGATGTCCCTGTAAACCATATTCAAAAATACATCTGTTTTCCAAAGTCAAGGCCAGATGATTCCACTTTTTCCTGACTACCAACTAAACTGACAATGACATTTCAAAAAAGCGCCAGCTGGATACATTACCAGAAAATTAAACTCAACTTGTCTCTTGAGGTTTCTTTATTCTCTTACTGTATGACTTCTGTATGACTGGTCTACCTATACTTAACAGACTTCTGTAAGTCATTTATCTATGCTACCTATTAATACACCAGTACACACAGGAAGGAGAAATGAAGTAAGAGTTCAGGCTGCTTACATGGTTTTCCTTGCAAATACTGTCACTTTAAATGAAATAATGAAGAGACACCATTAGAACAATATCTATGTCACCTCAAAACACATGCTTTGATCCTAAAAACCACAGGCACTCTCCAGACTCAGTTCCTGTAAAACAACACGGCACCACTAAACCCAATACAGCAGCACGTTTATGCTAGTTCAGTAACTGGCACAGGCTAAGGGATCAAAAGCAGGGATTCATGACAATCTAGACACACAGCAATATTGCAAGATTCAAAGACAGGATGGTGGAAATCTTCCACGTAGGAATACTGATGTGTGAGGAACTCAGAATCTCAAGATGGGATTTATTTTAGCCAGCTGCAAACATCTACAATGCAAACATTTGAACGTGAGCTATTCTACTGGGTCTGGCTGGGATGGAGTTAATTTTCTTCAGAGCAGCCCCTGTGGTGCTGTGTTTTGGATTTTCGACTAAAACACCACTGGTTTTGGCTATTGCTAAGCAGTGCTTGCACAAAGTCAAGGTTTTCTTTTTTTAGAGTAGGCTGGACTATGCAAGAATCTGGGAGGGGATGCAGCAGGGACAGCTGATCAAAGGGATATCCCATACCATATGGCATGTGCTCAGCAATAAAAGCTGGGAGAAAGGGGGGTGATGGGGGAGGAAGTGGAGACATTTCAGGTTACAATGTCTATCTTCCCAAGTGACCCTTCCAGGTGCTGAGGCCCTGTTTTTCAGAAAGTGAATGAACATCTGCCTGCTGCTGAGTAGCAGTGAATAAACTCCTTATTCTGCTTTGCTGTGCACACAGCTTTGCTTCACTTATTAAACTGCCCTTATCTTGATCCACAAGTTTTCAGCTTTTGCTCTTAACTCTCTAGCCTATTCTGGTGGGGGACACTTAGGGAGCAGCTGTGTGGATGCTCAGCTGCTGGCCAGGGCCATCCCACCACGGCTATTCCTCCTAGTAAACAGGGAGAGTTACTTGTTTGGCTCGTTTTGGATGAAATGAACAGTAACCTGCACTTCACTGACCATCAGTGAAATCTTTTGTCTATTAAGGGAGCCTAGGTGGTTGTCTAACTTCAACACAGCCTCTTATACAGTAGAAGCCTACACAGACTCAGATGAATCTGACTGTCAAGCCTGTCTCTCACTGCTATGAGATGCCCAAGGGAAAATGTGGTCTATTGTCTATTAGGTGTAACAGCTCATGCAATCTATTTTTTAAAAACATCTGATATATCTAAGTATATATAAAATCTCATTGCAAGATGAGCAGCTTCATCACACACAGTGATAGAGCATTTGCAGTCTACTGGGCTACAGGCAGTCCTTCGAATGGCAGAGCATTCCATGCCATCAGGAGATGCACACATTCAAAGTTTTCATGAAATTTTTTCTAAATGTATATGACAGAACAAGGGAAAGTAATGACAGCTGTAGCCTGTGTGCAAATGGAAAAATAAGCACACCTGTAATATTGTGAGTCTTCTTTTCAGTGCTAGCTAAATGCTTTTGATCATTATGTGCAAGTGGTGACTGCACCACCTGTGTCTTTATTGTCATTTTGCCAACAGGTGAGATTATATTATGCTGACAGGGGCTGCCACAACTCGGGTAATGGCATAAGTACAGAACATTGCTGTCATTAGATCCCACAATTTTGAAAATATTGCTTTTTTTTTTAAATTTCTGTATGTACGTGTGAAAACTGAGTCACCACTCCACTTCCTATGAAGACATGAGTGAAATCCAACAAACTGCTTTTAAGTTCTGCCATCTGCCCCTACCATATGAGTTTCCACTTCTTTATTCATAATATCTGTAAGAGTTCTTCCGTATTTTACAGTTGATGTTATCATTAGCACAATAGCCACCACATGCCCTGGTCAAATTCATGGTCCCATGTTCTTAGTTAACTGACATCAAACATTAAGATCAAGATCTTGGAGCAGGGACAGAATTTGATCTACTCTATTCTTCTCTCCCACATTCTCAATTTATTTGCTAATGATAAATTGTCCCAATACGATGAATTGTATTGGGACATGCCAATTTGAATTTGTACATGCCATGAATTTGCCATGGGACGTTCTACAAGGATCTAAAGCACTGCTTAAGACCCTTATATATCAATAAAGTGAAGGTCACACCAGGAATAGTTTCACATAGAGTGGTAAACTCAAAACTTAATCAAAACCACAGTTTGGCTATGCCCACAGAAATCCCATCATCTGTTAGAATGCTTGGGGAAACTGCACAAGACACAGTCTTGTAGAGAGTTGTTTACTGAACCTAAACCAGAAAGTCATTTTGCAACTGATGCAGAACCAAAATCACAAAATCGGGCATGAGTCCCAGTGCATATAAACCCCAACCACAGGATCTAGGAATTGTGTGGCAACAACCTCAGTGGCAGGATCTCCATGTATTTGAACTATCTTGGCCGAACAACTACTGGACGATAAGAGTCCTTGTTCAGGCAAAGGATCTTTTCTGGCAACTGGGTAGAATTCCCTGCTCCCTCCCATTCACTTTCCATCCAACTTCTCTGAATAATGGCTCCAATTCCCTGCTAAAGGCTACCTGTGCCTGTAATAAAATAGCATGTGTGATGTGAAACCAGTAGACCTTCTCCTCAGGGTCTGACCCACTGAATTCCAGCAAAGCTCTTCTGTCTCTGCACTGGCAGTCCAGGGACAGCAAAAGCGAGGATCACCTGCAGGGATTGTCCAAGAGTCAGGGGTTCAGGGAGGCAGAAGTCTCTTCAATGCACAGAAAGAGAAGATCCAACTACCTTTGGGGAGGTTTACATCTGTCACTTTTTCCATCTTGCAAAGCCACAAAGAAAATGGTGTAGGTGGACGGCTGAAGATTGTTCTTCTCAAAGGCTTTCTCCTGAAATGGATGCCTACGCTCTAATACTGACTAAGCCACAGGGCTTTGCTTCTGATCTAATTAGACAATGATACTGCAATACAAAAGGAGAGGTTAATCTTGACTATACTTTCCATCTCCTTTCCTTGTTTCCAGTTGTAAACACCCTGCAAGCATTTGGAGCCACTTTTTCCTATGTGTTTTAGTATCAGTACTCGCACAGAATGGTTACAAATGTGGGTAATTAGGGGGGCTGGAGGAGACAGGAGAGACAATCTTTTAAAACACACTTGGCAATTCACATAAATCTTGAGGTCTATTAGTGCCAGTGTGGCTAGCAAAAAAGATAATGAAAAGGCAGCTCTTGCCACCCCTACCCCACTCCCTTATCCAAGTGAAGAAGAGACCATGGAGCACTCCTGCTCGCACCTCCAAGATCTGTCAGGTGTAAGGGTGGATCAGTAGCTTGTGGATCAGTAGTTGTGGTAATCAAGCCTGACCACAACCAGAAAATATTCCCATCAGCCCTTTCCCTTCCCCACGTCAGAGGCGCTCAAGGAAGGCAAATGCAGTCACAAGGGAACACGGACACTCACTGTGTGCACAGAGGTGTTTCTAGGAACTGCCCTCCATTTGCAGATCTCAGGTGCTCACCCTGTTGTTTGTCTTCCATGGTGTAGTCACTGGACTTTTCTAGCCCCCATGAATATCAGCCAGAAGAACATCTCTACCAGATTCCTGGTCTCTGCACCGCTCAGTGGCTCTTGCAAATCAAAGCATGTGTTCCCACATAAAACCACGGCATTTTCATTCTGTTCTCCAAGATACAAACTCCTTCCAGTTTTCTGTCACCAGCAAACTACTATTCAAACAAACAGAAGCAGCACACATTTATCTGGCACGTAAGCATACCCTCCTTTATACTCAGCAGGAAACTGAGTTGCAATAATGCTCAGATAAATAAAAAAGGAAATTCAGGCAATGATGCTGGCAGTTACGAACAGGCAAAATTGCCCAAACATGTATGAACTGAACCCACCATTGATACACATGAGAGCTCCAAATCATTCTCTCTTACAATTTCTAAAGAAAACAAGAACAAAGCATGAGCAATCTGATTACGAGAGAACTGACTGAGAGCAGAAAATTACTCAACTTACATAATGCAATAAGCCCTCATTGAAAAGCATCAGCAAAATGCTGTCTTTTCTTTATTCCATTCTTTACACAACTGGCATTCAGGTGGATAAAACAGCGTCCATTTTACGGTCATTTTTCCTGCTATTTTAGCTTGTTATGCTGTTTATCCAGTAGCAACAGACTTGAACCACTTCTAAGCAACTGATACTCTCTTGCTTCTCATTTAAAAAAAATCAGGTTGCTACTGCCTTTCTATAATTATATCGTCTTGTCACTACAAAGGAGGAGGAATATACACCTCTATAAAAATGTTATCTTCAAAATATTTGTTATAGTGATACACTGTCAGTTTTGGTACATAAATAAATATACCTGAGTCTATGGGAGTATATGCATACATACACATACATATGAAAACAGCAATAGTATATGGATATATATACTCACACACTTATATTTACACATATTTATATAAATATATTAGATGTATTTATATATATACAAATTATATTTAGCATACTTATCTATATATAAAAAAATAAAGACAATACACATACATGTATACTCATAGATTACTGAAGAGAAAATTTAGAAATCTCGGTAAGTAGCAATGAATTACTCTTTGCACGCTGAAAGGGGGACCTCTGATGCTCTGAGACATGCCTGTATTGAATGATGTCTGCTGGCACATTTCCACTGCCATATAAACACCCCTTGCACTCTCATATGTAACGGTGAACATCAGGACAGGAGTTGGAATCCAAATCAGTACAATTTTTCTTAGGTTAAAACTGTGGGTCAGGTGAGGGACTGGGAAAAAGATGGGCTAAATGGGTAGTCAGAGGTCTAGATTGGCCCGAACAGCATATTGTTTGACATTCAACACTGACATTTCACATGAATTGCATTAGCTTCTCTATTTTTCAGAATGCAGTTTTAGCATTAAACCATACCAATGAGTGAAAAACTGTCTTTTAGGTAGTAGGCCATACTCCTCCTTCAGCAAGCTTTATTAATTTCATTTAATTTAT
Source organism: Aegotheles bennettii (assembly GCA_013398125.1). Taxonomy (NCBI): domain Eukaryota; kingdom Metazoa; phylum Chordata; class Aves; order Caprimulgiformes; family Aegothelidae; genus Aegotheles; species Aegotheles bennettii. The sequence goes on along the minus strand of VZRW01002017.1, from coordinate 48,468 downwards.
ATGAGGGATGAATTTGGCCCAAAACGTCCTATCATAAGACAACACTTCCGGCAGACTGTCAATACCTGTTCCTTGGATAAGTTCTATCCATTACGTCATGGCAGTGATTTCAATGTTCATTTGGCCTTCTACTTTTAAAGAGGTACTACACTGTGAACATCCGAGCTGAATCACAGGTTGGCTTCAAAGTTATTTTTATTTATTGAAGAACATGTGTCACTTTTTGCCCCAACTCACTTTGCTTGGGGAGTTTATTTTTACTACCCATCAGTAAGAATCAAATGTTGAGTAATGGCCTGTATGGGCCATTATTTACTTGTTTATTTTTATAGTGTGTACACAGCCTGTTCAGAGTATATGGTATTCAGGAGAATGATGCTAATACTTGTGTTTGAAGGATAAGGAGTAAATATGTTAAGTGTTATTACACATATTCTGGAGTTTCACCTTTCTTTTAGTGTCCCCAGGTGTAACACTATTACTGAGCAAGACACAATCATTCTCTTAGAACACCTAGTCTTACAGTGATCCCAGGGTTCATGGAACTGTGACTGCTTCAGGTAATGTATTTCTCCTTGCGGTTTACATCGTCATTTTCCCGGACAAGAAATCAAATAGTTAGCCTTCTTCAGGAATGACTGTCAAGCTCCTCTGACTCTTTTTAATACAGCTGCTCACACACCGTCATAACTCACCCTTTAACACAGCAGAAGCTGATTTATTCTAATCATAAATGGCAGCAACTCGATTCCCCGTTTGCAGTTACTCACAGCTTTCCTGAAACTTTCGTATGTGAGGGTAAAAACATGCCGGTGCGAGTTCCACTTCAGTGATGATTTACATCTCGGGGAAACTTTCCATGGGCTTAGGCAGACTGGCCAGGAACATTATTTCATTTATTTTTAAACAGAAAGCTTAGAAAACTGAAATCAGCCAAGAAGGTCTAAAAATTGTCTTTGCTCAGTTACGTGATAAAAGGCCAGTGGTCACATTGAGCACAGAGACCGAACTGAAGCTCAGAGGACCAACCCTACTAACCTACCCAGTGCAGACACAGCCCCCTGAATCAGCCACTCTGAAGATTCTCAAAGAAAAAGGACAGGACACTGTTCCTGGAAGAAAGCCCACCAAGATGTGTCAACAGGGAAACTCTCTCCCTGGAACACCATGCAAGAGAGAGGAAGTGATGGCCTTGCAAGGGAATAAGACAACCATGTCAGGCAGAGGGAGCAGAAGTTTGGGATGGTGTAAAACCAGCCACAGAGTGGCTATGGGATTTACGGAGAGTGAGAAATACTCATCACAGGACATTTAGGGGAATTGCCAAAGGGAAGGAAAGGGACGAATCAAGAACTGAGAAGGAACAAGCCTGAGAAAATAGATGGAAAAGGGGATTAAAAGGGCCAGATGCATGCAAACTTGCAGCTGGTGAGTACATCTATCTGACCAAGCCCTGCCCCTCATCACCACAGCCCAGCCTGTACTCCTGCTAAACACCACTCCCAACTATCTACCATGCGAATGCACTGTCTACTGCAGGTATGTGTGCGTGAGCACTAGCAAATATCACGAAGGACACATCACTGGAGTGATAGGCTGCAAGCTTGAGGGCTTGCAAGTCCAGGTACCAATAACTGGAATCTGGTCCAGTGACCGGACAGAGAAGAGTGTCCAAAACCCACTGATAGAGAGATCTGTCTTGTGTGCTTGTGCAACCCACAAGGAGCCAGCAGGAAGGAACGACAGCGAGCCATCATTGGTGGTCAGGTTTGCACAAGTGGCATCTGTGTTTAGGTAGGTGCCATAAAGACATTTCTGTGTTTGTGCTGGTCGATATGGCTGGCTGAGTGTATGGCATGTATGGATGTGTGCATTCACATCCATACCACACCCTGCTTCATTACTAACTGGACCTGTAAACTCAGAATCAAGGCAGCCAAGTACCAATGGAGCTGGGGCAGGAGGAATCTGTGTGTGTCTTGAAGCTTCATCAAATTCAGCTACTGCCAACAGCCTTGTTTCACAATCACAATTAGAAAACTCTTGCAAGCTTCTTCTGAAGAACTGGAGGTTCTGATCACAAAACAGATCTGTCTCAACTGTCTTTCAGAAAGGTCTCTGATCCAGCATCTGCATGCTTAAGGTTTATTTACTGTCAATTGGCTCCTCTGGGGCAATTTCTCCTTGAAATAATTCTCCAATATTCAGGCTCAAAACCAAAACCCAAGAGAGTAACTTTTCATGGCCAGCTGTGCACAGATGCACCCCTCTGCATTTTTCCTTGTCTTTCTGACTCTCACATTGCTCTGGTGGCAGCATATGACCTTCAGCTCTCTGAGTGGAGAAGGAAGAGGAGCTCAGTCCCAGACAGCCACACACAGGCTTCAGCTTTATGAGCCTTAAATAGTTATTTTAGATAGTTAGGCCTCAATATTCAGATTCAATAAACTAGCAGGTTCATGGCTTTGTGATCCAGTAAAAATTACTGCCCTTCTTCTAATAGTAAATATCTACCTTCCATTCCCTTCCCTTCATTTTAATTAAGTACTCATTTACCAATTCCAGCCCTGTCATGCTGGTGCTATTCGAGTGTTTTGTTTCCAAAGCATTTGAAGTAATAACTGGATCATGACTAGAAAAGTTTTACTAGCCATGCTCTGTCAGTGCAGCCTCATCCACTTGACTGCTTCCACAAGCACAAAACAGATGTAACAGGGCAGAATTCAACTCCATTGTTTAACAAGAGTATTAAAAACTTCAGACTTATTTTTTTTTCTTCAAATTTCATATTAACTAGGTGCATCCCGTCATTTGAAATTCCTTTCCTCTCTTGTCTGGCTTAAAAGCCTACCCTCTGAAGATCTGCAAGAGGCAGAGCAGATGTCTCATTCTCATTTACCCAGGAACCTGACCACTGAAAGCTCCATCATCTGTCTCCTGTAGCAGATGTACTCCAATTATAAACAACATTTGTTATTATTCTAAATATTCAAAGCAGGAAGAAATAACATTCTTACACAAGAGATGTAGGCTGTAGATGCTAGATGAGAGGCAGATGGTAAATTATCTTATAAAGCCAAAGTCTCTGCCATTTATTTTTCTTTGGGACAGATATGTAATGAAAAACGAACAAACAAACAGTTAACTCAGTATGACTGCTATGTAATTCCATGTACTTCTTTCTGAGAAGAATTTGGATGGCTTCATCCCTATCCTCTCTGAGGAGAATTAAGTCTTCAGAGTGCATCTGTTTCTCCCACTGAAATCAGCAAAGTCTAAATGAACTGTAAATGAGGATACAAGCCTAACAGCGACAAGAAAGTCCAATTGGGAAATGCAGTTACAAAGGTTCCTGCAGTGTGACTCAAGACATATTGCGGGATGCATCTCCAGCCACACCATTTCCTAGACAGAATTATTTCATCCTCCAGAGACACACAGCACTAGTCCTCCTGTGTTTTGTACTACCACTTACATTCTGTATGAAATATTAATTCTAAAATTTTCTTTTCTAAGAGATGAAGTATTCAAAGGCCAAATTAAACTCAACAGTCTGCACTAAAGCGCACAATTCACAAGGGAGTCATTTTCAAATACGTGAATCATCACCAATGGGATATTTCAACAGGCTTCCTGATATTTATTTCAGGAACAAATGAAATACATAAGAATATCTACTTGTAGGAAGCTATTGACATTCAAATAGTTACTGAAAACAACCAAACTTGCTTGGCTTCCTATGTATGTGCTGTGACCCTTTTCCATCATACCTAATGTTATTTTGGGGATGAACATGTTAAAGCATTGGTTGAAAAGGGCAGTAAATCTTCCATACATACTTTGTATACTGTAACTTCTTTCAATGTCTTTCGAAAGTTGGAGAAAAAGTGACTATATGTGGATGGATTTGGTCTTTCCATTTCCTAATTAACATAGACTTTGATATCAAGACGACGATGCTTGCTACAGCTTGGGCCTGGGCTTGATGCGGAGGACTCTGGCAGGCCAAGGCACTAAAGCTGTGCTTGTAAATTAGCTTCATACTAGAGAACTATATTTTCCACATGGTACAGTCTAAGTAAGGGCTGGTGGTTTTGCTGTCCTCTATACCAACGGTGTTAAACAAAAATTGCCAGCTTCTAGGTTGAAAGCTGTCACAGCAGGCAGGCAATCTGAACCATCCAACAGCTAACACCTCAGCTTCTTACTGTCCCAACGCTTCTGATAGAGAAAAAAGACAGATCTTATGTGGAAGTGTCTGATACAAGATTTGGTAATATAAATTGCATGGGATGACTTTTGGAAGTAATACCTAAATATAAACCAACCCAGAAAACCAACAGCCATTTTGGCATCTTATATGGATGTCACGGGCAAGTTTCAAGAAAGGTCTTTTATGAAAAATTTCTTAAATAAATGAATCTGACAAGAAAGTAGATGGCTGGTTCTCAAATAAATGAGAACGCAGATAAAGCAACAGAAAACAAAAAAGTAGGAGTCAGTGGTCAATTAATGAAGAAAGCTTACTCCTGAGTCTCAGGGAATCTGTTGGGCTTTGTGCTGTTCGCGTTACTCCTAAATGATAAGGAGGCAAAGAGTGAGGCGACAGCATGAACACCAAAAGCCTGCTTAGGTTCAGAATGCAGGCGAGTGATTTTACAGAAAAAAAAACCATCAAGAGCTGGTAAACACGAAGATACTACACCTGGTTCAGGAAACCTCTGAGTTGCAAGCTGCAAGGACCCAGGGAAATACTACTACACGCCTGCCTGCTCTTGAACTCTTTGTCAAGCATTCAGCCCTGCCTGCTCCCAGAGAAGGGCCATCAAGCCACATGGACCTTCTCTGACTTCATACAGTGGCAAACTGACCTAAACTCCCACCTTATTTTTGTCAAAAAGTCAGTCTTACGTTACACATATATCCTTACCTATCTTCAAAAGTGCACAAGCCACAGAGGTTCTAGGGATAAGCCATGGCCTTTTTGGCTAATGCATTTAGGTTTTGCCTCAAGGACATCCATCTTGAGATTGAACACTCACCCTTCAGTTTGCAATGTTTTTATTTAAAATCCAAATAAGTTCATTCCTGTGTGCTAAATTATCATATAAATTTTGTTTGGATTCTCTTTGCATTTTGTTTACAGTAAGTCTTGAGATGTTAATTTTCACAGTAAGACCAGTGTTTCTAATAGAGGACAGAGGTAGCCACCAGTTTAACAGGTACAGTTATGAGCTATAATGCAGTTGGGTACACCCAGTCAGGGTCTGTCACATTTTGAGTTGCGTCACGTTCCCTGAACCTCCCAAAGCCAGCCAGCCAGTTTAACTACATGAACAATGATATAGGGAAGTGTGAATACAGAGCTGAACTCTGAGATCTTAAATCCCATGAGAACAAAAGTCCTGATTTAGGAAGCAGGTAAGTTTAGACGCCATGGACTTCCAGAAGGCACTTTTCAAAATGGCATGTAAATACACAAGTAAAAATGGACTCTAAGAGGATTTTTACTCTTGAGCTAGCTTCTATTCTTTGTTCCTTTTGTGATCTCTCTTCCCTTTTCCTGAGGTTACGCAGAACTCTGATTAACCAGCTGATGGCTGAAGCCTTCAACTGCAAAATTACTTGCTTCACCTTCCTTCAGACTTCAGATGTATCTTCAGACTGTGGACCGAATTCTACTTTGAAATGTGCAAAAAAGTACGCCCATGTGATGGCGCATGCTGTCTGTACCTCCTCAACACCTCAAGCAAGAGATGACTGTGTATGGGCAGAGGACAGCAAAGCATTTCATCAAATCCCACTCAGTGTACGGGAAGCTGTAGTGGAGGGCTGTCAGGGTGAGTTACAGCCAACCCCCAACACATGCTTACTGTGAAATGGAAACAGTGGAGACCATAACTCAAACTCCAACAATTCATCATCGCCACTGCCACCACCATTTCCCTGGCATATACATTCTGAAATGTTTTAATTGGTAACTCTTCAAAATCTCCTTTCTCGGCCACAAGTTTTCACAACAGCAATTAATAAAATGTATTCTATTAAAATACTAACTATAATGAAAAAGTCAGGTCATTGCAATGTTTAGTTTTAATAATCAATATGGTAAAGAAGAAAAATATGTTCTACCTACACAAAGATTCAGTGACCAAAACTCACTGAGTCAAACTCAGATGCATTTCCAAAACAAGCTTCAGGTACAAAAACAAACAAACAAACAAAAAACCCCAACACAACAGTAACAATGAGTTCAACGTGGGGGAAAGTAAGTAATGCTGAAGTAAGGTCATACGCAGCAGGGAAAAAGTGGAACGATCAGACAAAGGGGCTGACCAAGGCTTGTCCCCAGTAACCTCTATTTTATACAGCCCATGCAAGAGGATGCTAGGAGGAGTTATATATCACTTAATAAAATGCTGTGAACTACTCTGGCAACAGTGACTACTCAGTATATTTTTACAGCTTCAGTGTTAAAAGAAAAACTGCATGGATTTTATCAAGGTTGAAACATTCATTTAGAAAACCTCTGATAAAAATCATGCTTCATTTTCATTAATTTCACTAACATTTTAGGCCACTGAAAAAGAATCCACAAAATACTTGCTTAAAGAGCTTTTTACTAGTATCACAGTACGTTTCTTCAGCCAGCTTGTTTATTCTTTCTAACATATGGATCTGTATTTGCATACACCCCGCTCCCCGAGATGAAAACACGCTCTCAGACAAAGCAGGCAAAAATGGACGAAGAAAATACAACCCATCTGTCAGAAAGAGGGGAAAAAAAAAAAAGAAAAAGCAACAAACGCAAACCCTCTCTCGGAAAGTGGGTTTTGCTCTTTACTGTTCTGCATCTTTCCTCCCATCTTAGCAACAGCGCCTGGAGCAGCCAACCAGGGCCCGGGCGGCGGGGCGAGAGCATCAGCGGCGGGTTACTGCCGTGCATTGCCCGCCAGTAACCGCGCCGGGCCAGACCCAGACTGTGCATGCGGCACCTCTACCGCAGTGCACCTGCTGGGGATGAGGACAGGCTTTGTCCGACTCCTCCAGCAAGGATTAGCAAATAATTTAGGACAAATCCTCCCCTCCCCCCTTCCTCTTTTTCATTTGGGTCTTCAGATATCTCGAGGGGGGAGGGGGATGTGTGAAATCTTTTAAATGAAGTCACAGAAAAGAGGCAGCAAAAAAAGCCTAACTAAATAAAAAGAAACAGGTCTGTCCAAGAGCACGTACCAGAACTAATTTGTAACACATCACTAAAGCAAATCAGTGAAACCCAGCCTGTTTAAATCTCTGCTGACAATTTTACAGTGGGTTAAGTTTCCGTCTTATGCAGAGATCAGTATTAACATAACATACCGACCTCTTAGCTGAAATGAAGGTGTCTAGTTGTTCTGAATGCACTATCTCAGACTGCAATGGGCACTTTTTGCGTTTCATGAATATCAAACAACATCCCAAAGACACCGTGTTTCCCCATCGGACACAATGGAGACATCCAGAATAAGCACAGTCCTTCATTCCCCTCCTTCCGCTCCTGCCGTTTAATGTGCTCTGCCTCACAGCTATGAAGCAACAATCTCGTGAGAAAACACTGCACCTCTCTGGCCGGCTGTTTCCACAGGGTCTGATCCATTAGAACAAACCCAAACTAACAGAAATATCACAAATTCTGCTGAGCAGGAATTTCTGTATTGCTACTAAACCACTCCATAAAAATACACTGCCGCATTTTGACCGGCTGGAGCCCTTTCCCCTGGAGGTTACTGAAGACCAAATCCTACCAGAACTTAGACTCAAATGCAGCACACAAGTGAGTCATTACAGTCCTAAAAATAACAACCCAGAAATTTCCAGCTAAAATGCTGCCTAATTAACCATGAATGCTGACAAGTATGAGGAAAAAAAAAAAAGTAATCCCTGAGTTGTTTGGAGTTTTGAAAGCAAATTTATTACTACTTTCTTCCTGGATGCACTCAAGTTATGTAGGAATAATATTTCCATTTCCATCCTACACTATATCAAAACCACCTAGAAACCATAGGACAAACGTTCTTTGGTGAGTACATATTACATGTATATCTTTTCAGAGTAAAGCTGAATGAATCTGAACAAGGCTCCAAAGTACTTTTTGTGCTCTCTCCGTATTTGGAACCATCCATAATTTCATCCCCAAACCACTCATTCTATTCAGATCCCTTTATGGCGCTTCTAACAAAAATGGCAGAAAGTTTAGGCACTGACTTCTCCAAAATCCTCTTGTAAACAGTTTTCAGGCAGTCCTGGAATTAAAGCCTACACGTCTATAATTTTTCTATAAACTGGTAAAACCAATATATGTTTCCGTGGTTTTCATTGCAAACTGCAGTTTAAACAGATGCTTCAGAAGCCACGAGCTGCTTTCAGATCTCTTTCTCAACTCTTAGATAAATGGCTTTGTGACAAGACAATGAAATTTTGGCCCCAGTTTGTTCTGAAGCTCTGTGGATCTTGCTTTTCCTCCTTTAAGAATCCCATACTGGATCTTACAGAGGACTCTTCTGTTTTTCTTCCCCTCCAAGCCAGCTGGCTCCCTCTTCTTACAAGAAAGGAGAAGGCATTCTCGAACTGAGAAGCCCTATTATTTCTTTGTGTGCTGAAGTTCCCTTTTTCTGGCTTTGCCAGTTCATCTTTATCTTACAACACACTGTCTCTGCTTTAGCAGTCTTGCAGCTCTCTTACATGAACCTGGAACCTTGCTGACCCATAGGAGATCCCTGACACATGCTTGAACAAAGGTTGGATTCAAAGATCGAGACGTATTTTTGGTTCTGGAAGATCCTTACCCCCACAAGATTTGGATTAAGTCACTTATCAGTCTCTATCCTTCAAAACTGAAGAAGCAGTTGATTCTACCAGTTGACTAATTCCCTAAATGCTTTATGGAGAAAATGCCAAAGTCATCTGAAATCTTCTGAAACTTTTGTATCTCTGCCCTCTTCCAGATTCCCATACTGGTAAGGAACTCTGGAATGGGTCAGATACAGCTGCTTTGATCAGGGACCAACCTGCCATATTCCTTCCCTGTTAGTATCACTGACTTCAAGAAGAATTACACAAGAAATTAATCAGGTCCAGAGTCATAACAATCTTTGCTATGAATTTGACAAAACCTCATTAAAATGAGTAGAACAGCATTTATCATATAAATCTGAGAATGAAAATACCGTTCCTTATTTTTAAAGAGAAAATGAGATTTAATAGATAAATTAGGCATTTTAAGGCTGAGACACAAATCAATGAAAAAGTCTAATTTGAAATCTACAATGGCTTTGCTGTTGACAAGTAATGCAAATTCACATTTCTTTGTGCTTTTAATAAAAAGTAAATGACACTACATACCATGAGTTTCATTGTCTGAACAATACAGCTAAGTACAAAACACAACGGCAGCACTAATAACTATTCCTCCTTCTGTTAATTTAGAGCCTAACCTTAACATTACTTTGCAATTTCATTTTTACTGAAGGGAGTATATTTTTTGTTGTTGCTCTTTAGCTGAATTTCTCTCCAACATGCTGACACAAATTGTCTTTGCAAGGAAACTATACTTCTCCCTTTGTGATCCAACACTCATGAAAGGTTTTAACTAATTCATTACAGTCATGGAGAACGACGTAGAAACAGCAGAATTTTTCTCCAAGCTCTGTTTCAGAATAGAAACTCTATTAATTTAAAAGGCACATGTTTGTAACAGCATCCCTTATCACTTACTGCCATGACCAGCACCCAAGAACAATGTGAACTGAGAGACATCTCCCATTTCATTACTTTTTTTTCAGCTTGTGCATTTAAGTTGTTTGGGGTTTTTTTTAAATCAGTTGCATTTTCTACACTGGATTTTGCACCTTCAGGAATGTGATTTCTGCTACTCTTCTCACAATAAAAGCAAATTTAAACATTTCACATCAAGGCAATGACAGATCATTTTAGCATAGGGAACTCGCAAGAAGTATGGAGCTAAAACATCCACCAGCGTTTCAAGACACAATATTGCCCTTTTGTTGTGCAGAGACAGACAAAAACCCATTGCAAAGTCCTAGTTTCCCACTGGAGGGAAAACCAGGAAGAGGCATTCAGAATAGTTTTGTGTGTAGAGAAGTATCTACAAGCCCACCTGTTTTAAATAGATATCCCAAATTGCACACACAAACAATTCTGCTGCAGGACCACTAAAAAAAAAAAAAAAAAAGAAGGAATCTGACAGTTCAGTCCTTACTTTCATTTGAGATAATTTAGACAATTCAGTTTTCTTTTTTTCTAATGGAAAATCTTTTCTATTAAAACCAATACTTGGATCAGCCCCTGAAGTAGGGAACATGGCTGGGAGGAAAGTTTGTTTATAGAAGGTTTCTATAACCTGGCTAGGAATTCACTGCATCAGGGAAGTGCTGCTTGGAAGGCACCTCTGGAGGTGGCCTAGTCCAGCCTTCTGCTCAAAGCAAGACAAACACCAACACAAGATCAGGTCAGCCCAGCCAAATCTTCTACACCCCCAGGCATGGGGAAAGCACACCGTCCCTGGGTGACCTGTCCCGCTGCTGCACCAACCTCCTGGTAAACAGGTATTTCCTAACGTCCACCTTAAGCCACCCCAACTGCAAAATGTGGTCATTGGCTCTTTCATATCAGCTGGCACTGACAGGAGTTTGGCTCCACTGTCTTTATAAATGCCCTCTAGGTAGTTGTACATCAGAATGAGACCAACCCCCAGCTGCCCCTTCAGTAGACCAAACAAACCTAGCTTCCTCAGCCTCTCTTCATAGGTTCCCTGACCAATTTTTTACCCTTAACAGACTCTTTCCAGCTTCCCAGTATCTCTGTTGATCTGGAGGGCCCAAAATTGGATACAAAATTTACGGTGTGATCTCACCAAAGTTGAGAAGAGAAGGATAACAATTTGCCTCCATCTGGCCATGTCCTCCAATGGTAGCTCATTATGTGGTTTACCTTCCTTGCAGTGAGAGTACACTTGGCTCATATTCAGCTTGGCATCAACTGTAAACCCCTCAAGTCCTTTTTAGATACTTGGCTAGCAGAAGAGAGTCAAGACCTGCTGGCAGACAGCATGCCTCACAGCCACTCAGAGGCTGTCCTTAGTGGTCCAAGGAAAGACATATGGTGCAAGACCAGGTGAGGAGGGGAGAATACGAACTCTTGCTCACAGACAGTCAGGAAACTTTCATCTCCTCTTTCAAATCTAAGCATAGTGGCACGGCCATAGCCAGCCATGCCCTGGAGATAAATACCACAACCTGTCCTTTTCAGCAGCAGGACATTTAGTCAGGATGTGGCATTTTGTTCAAGTCAAGTCACTCAGACATATCAGCAAACGTGGGCAGAGGGTTTTGGTCTAGAACCCCTCAATCATTTTTGGCCAATAAGAAAGAGATCCAGTTAAAAGCCTCAAGTTTTTAAATCTTACATAAGACACTTTGGCATTGTTCCATTTCTTGGGGGAAGAAAAAAACTTCAATGTTTGAGTTTGTCCTGATAAGATAAAAAATAATTTTGAATGTACGAAAGCTGCTGCCAAACCAAGTTGTTCTCTTATAGACAATATGCTTACATGCAATTTTAATAAAGAATTAAAAGAAGGAAAGTGTGTGCACATACAGTTTTCATGCTGAAAAACCCATAAAAACCTCATGTTTGCACATCCTTCAACAAATGAGTAACTGTATGCACAGGCTGTCCACATACAGTAGCAGTTCCATGGGCATACATCCAGTGTTTTTCATACCACACGTTTTTAGACTATTAAAGCCTTGGTGTTTGTGATAATGACACAATTTCCAGACAGCAGCAATGTACTTTGCAAAACAATTTCAGGTGAGCAGCACATTGGCAGGGGCTTATCTCTTAAAAAGAACTAAAGCATACAACCATACCAATTTACTAAGAGAGAATTCCTCGAGGAAGAGCAATTATGTCATTTAGTACACAAAATTCTCATAAGGATTTAAAATACTTTCTCTTGACTGGCTTCTTTTTGCTAACAGGAATTTGCCACAAATACTTGTTTTCCTTTCAGAGATGACTAGTCACACACACACACACAAAATCCAAAAACTCTCGAGGAAACACATGGCTACACAAAGTAGATGAAGGTATAAAAAGAACAAATGCGAAGCAGATGAAAAAGGACACAGCCACCTTACACCCACCCTTCAGAACTGGAATAGACCAAGAGCATATGAAGAAGAGAGCTGAACATGCCCTCCTTACTCCCATCAGTAACTCAGCACCAGAAGAATTGTCTCAGAGCCAGCTATAAGTGACACTGGATTGTGAGAGGAAAGTGGGAACACTTCACTTTCTTTAAATGCATCCTAATTCTGTACCATTTTGGTGTGCCCTGTGTTGTAGGTTGTGAACTCTTTGCTGTGTATTAACAGCAACATAGCCAGCAAGAGCACCCTAGTCCTTGACTAAACCGCAGGATTCAGTCCTAGCAATAGCCAGTGATTTCATCAGTTGAAACAAATGGTAAGCTTGGAGAGACCCATCGCAGAACACCAAGAGACATAGATGCACTGACATTCCTATTGCTTACAGCACTTACTTCTAAACACGTTTTATGAGAATAATTTTTATCCTAATTTCAAATGCCTTCTGAAACTCTGAGATGCTTGCTGTTCTGAAAGAGCACTGAAAAAATAACCACTTTACAAAACACCCAATCACAGAAGTAAAAACAAGCATTCTCTTTCCCTCAACCCCCATCTTTAAACTACTGCTCTACCCACCCTCGACAATAAACTGTAGACATGCTAGATCACAGGACAGCTATTTGGCAGCACAGCATTACTATATTTACTTAAGATACTTTAGAATTCGGAGGCAAAAGCAAGCAGTTGTATGAACTACAGCATCTACAGTTCTTAGGAATGCAAATGGCCATACACGCCACTTCATTAGGCTCTGACAAGTTCCCTGGTGCTGGCTTGGGGGCACTATCAAGCAGCCAAGCAACATGCAACTGTGAGAAGACGCTCCCTTTACTTGCTTTGCTTTGTCATCCACAGTAGACTCATTCCACCTATCATAACCACCTCCACAGGCAATAACATTCATATGTTAGTCAAAACATTTAATTTTTCCTCACCTTTCTTTCTCCACCATGGCCCTTCCTGGACAGAGTATGACAGTTCTTTAAACTCAATGTTCACAGCTGGTCTGCGGGGTAGGTAGGAGAAACGATGAGCTTCTGTCAGAGCATTGTCCCCCTTTTTTAAATGTCCATTCATCAGTCGAACGTCTTGGGTATCTGTGCCATTTGAGACCACTTCATCCACTGAAACACACACTGACTTCGGCTCGGCCATGGTACAAGCAGAATCTTTGCCGTTCTAGAGGGAGAAAGTTGGAGAATGGACTAAGTTCACAGACTTTTGTTTAGGAACACATTTCAAAACCTTCTGCATTAGAAGAATTATTATTTAAATAACACAAGAATCCAGCACAGTAATGCACTGAAAGATGAAAGGGAAAAAAAAATAAAACAATCTTTTGTTTGTTCTGCCAGTGTCTTGACAGAAGAGGCAAAAGCACAGCACAAAAAGGGGAGTTTCTTTAGCAGCAGTTTCCCCTCAAAGGGTTGTATACACAGCACATTAATATCTTCAGAACTGAGTAGCTCCTGCACCAGATTAATACAACATTTAGAAGTTCAGTTCCCATTGTATTTGGTTTCTCATGCACTCAAAGAATTTGGTTCTAGTTACTCTGATTCCAGGGCTTGAACTGGGACAGAGCTGCAGGGGGAAGGGAATTAGCTGCATTAGTATTTGTGCAGACATTTCAAAAGACAGCCACTCAAAAAGTGTAGGAGCTCTTACTCCTCTGGATCACAGTACCCTTCTGTAAATTTGAAATTGCACAAGTTATATTTTTGAGAATTTTGAAATGTACCTTATTTTTTTTAATTAATTTATTTTTTGAATGAATTTTAAATTTTGAATAATTTTCTTAATTATTTGTTTTTACACTTTTGAATGTGCCTTGTTTGCTCGTGCACTGATAGTTCTGGAGACTTTGCAACCCAGAACAGAACAACTTCTTTCCTAGAGGTCTGTTAGGAAAGCACAGGGCTTTCCACCCAAAATCCTTGCACACTTTCCTTGCTTGACAGTGATCTCTAATGGAAATCTTATCAGCTACATAAACATATTAAGCCCTGCTCCAGTACTTGCACTGTTGACACTGTAAGGTCAATGCCTTGTGCTTACAGCCATATCTCTTATTATGCTTTGCCCATCATAGCACCCAGTGCAATTCCACTCGGCATTTTTTGGACTGAATCTCTTTCCCCTCCTCTCCAACCATGGAGACAAACAAGGCCTGCTATATACCTTTCTCTTCTTTTTTATTGTGCACACAAAACCTGAACTTTTTCCATTCCTTCTACTTGCACAGGCACCTCGCACCAATATCAACAGGAGGTATATAAGGCCAAAAGTAAAGCAATAATTGATTTTCTTCAACTAAATAGAATTTTGAAGAGTTTGGAGGCTGTTTGTTTTCATCTGTTGTTCAGTCTACGTCATAAGCAGGACTCAACATCTGCACAGTTGTCTATTAGAAAATTTAGTATTTTTAATGCGGATCTGTACTGGAAAAGACTTTTGTAACTGGCTTATGTGCTAGGCTTTCCACGCTGTCACATCTGCCCAACAATCTGTATGTCCCCAGAGGTATCTCTTGGGAAGCATATGTGCTGCACTGTTTTTCAAGGCATCAGTGTCGAACACCCTCAAATAAAGAGCTGTAGGTCACGCCACTGTCTACCCCTACTCATCCTGCGATACCACTAAGAAGTCACACTGCCCACTTTTCACTGCGCCATTTTCACCCTTTCTGTCATGGTCACTGGTCTTCCCATTTATGTTGTAAAAGCAGCGCTGCTCAGATCGGTCACCTGTCATGAATGCTGATGAAAAACATTTAAAAAAAAACCACAGTCCTGAATAACCACTATATACCTAGTGTCTTCAGGTTCTTCATGCACAAGCCCCAAGTTCTCGATGTAAAAATCAGCTCCTCTTACCACATTTTCTCAAGAAAGCCATTTTAGTCATGTTCTTAACTTACTCAGAGGTCAGGTATCCAGTAACACTTACTCCCCATTTCTTAAATAGTTGAATGTAATGGCATGTAATTTGAACATAACAAGAGTAATGTGAAACATCTTAGAACTGAACAACTAAAGTAGGGGAACGTCCTTCTTCCCTAAGAAACAAAAGCAGGTGAGTTTACAGTATTATTTCCTGAATGTTTTCAAGGCTTACTTTGGCACTAGGGGTTCAGCCGAACAACTTGAGAACCTTCACATCAGAGGGAATATTCAAAAACTAAGACTCAATGGGCAGGTCACCTTGAGTATTCAGGGGACAGTCAGAATTTCTCCAGTTTAGATCAATTTAAAAAGAAACATCTTTTGGACAAGATCCTTGTCTCTGCCTACTTAATCATCTGGGAGTATGCAGCCAGAGACTTTTGTTCCTAGGACATTAAAGAAACCATTTCAACCACCCAGTCAGCTGAAACACCTGTTTCCAACAGACAGTGAGAGTCCTGCCAGCCCTCAGTCACACACCAGCCTTCCCAGGGACCACCTGCTATGGGTGAGGATCTTATCCAGGGACCACCAGCTGCTATGGGCGAGGATCTCCCCCAGGGACCCCCTGCCATGGACGAGGTTCCCCCGGAGCCCCTGGGGTGGTTGGCAATGGCTCCCAGCCGCGGGATCCCCTCCGCTTGCTGAGCGCTGGGCAACTCCCGTGGCTACCGCGGCCAGAGCCACACCCGAGCCCCGCGGGACGGCTCCGCAAG
>VZRW01002017.1:2681-31866 GCA_013398125.1 Aegotheles bennettii | reverse complement strand
CCCCTCCGCGGGGCTGAGCGGAGCCGGCGGGGCGGTGCCGGGGGAGGTGCGGGCAGCGAGCCCCCGCCCTGGGCAGCAGCCTGGCCCGCGGGGGCCGTGGCTCTCCCGCCGCAGACGCTTCTCCGGCGGAGCGGGGACAGAGACCGCTCGGCGGGACATCCCTGCGCAGGGCTGGGGGGCATCGCCTCCGAACTCTCGTATCTGCCGCCCATCGCAGCCCGGCTTCCTGTGAGCTCCCGGAGGGGATGCGGGATGGCATCCCCTGAGGAAACGGGGAATCGAGGCACCTTCCAACTGCACCTTGTGCATCCCGGCCGTGTGAGGAGGAGATGGCTCTTCTGGCCCTGGGACCTCACGCCATTCGTTTACAAGCTGAGCAAGCTGTTGTGGTTCAGAAAAGGAGAGAAAGGAAGGCAGTCACTGGGTTTCCGTCTTCATTCATTTTTCTTCAAATCGCAGGACGTGGTTCAGCGAGGTCTTGCAAAGATGGGGCCTGAACCACCCACTTGTCCATGAAGTGCAGTGGGTGGTAGCGTGCCGTTAGGGTCATGCTGACACTGCTGACTTGGATCTAGATCTGCGAATAGGTTTTGAGTCAGATTCATTAGCCATGCTAATGTGTTGGGCAGAAAGTTCTGCCCAGCCAATTCACCAAGAAGCCAGATACTGGAAGACCCACCAACTGTCTGAAGGGCCTCTGAAGTTACATACCCTCTGGGCCTGTTTCTGGTTTGTGCTGAGGCTCGCCCTCTGTTCCTCTGGAAGCAGCAGGAAGAGATGATAAGTCATAGCAGGAGTCTGAGGATTCAAAGCATCTACCAAATGTTGCATACTCGAGTTCATAATCTGTGAGGAATCTCCTGACCAGAGAGCTTGCCATAACATTTGGTGCTCCCATTGCATTGTACATTACAGAGGTAATCTTCACAAAGCCTCCAGAAGGTAGCTAAGTATTTTATCCTTGCCAAGCTGTGGAGGGGTGTTTACTGCAGGCAGCACAGTACTGTGGGGAGGGAACTGCTGCACAGAACATCTGCGCCGGGCCAGACGGGGGCTTGTCTCCCGCAGTACCCTCCCTCCTACCAGTGGCTGGGAGATGGATGCTCAGAGTAGAACTTGAGCACAGGGATGACTTGTATCAGATACCTCCCTGATACTCTCCCAGCCTACAGCTGTCTTTGGCTCAAGGACTTCCTGATGTAGTTGCTGCTCCTGAATGTGCTAATAACCCTCAGCAGGTATCTCTTCCATGAGAGAAGACTGCCCCTTGGAAACATAAAAACTTTTACCATCCACTACAACCTATTGCCAAGGAACAGAGTGTGAAGACTCACTGAGCTTGACCTTGGATTCAGTCTGTAGATGTTGCAGAAAATTATTTACTTGTAACTCATGTATTGAGAAAGAAATGTCTACCTGCTGTGGAAAACCAGACCAAACATGGATGGGCCCATCCAGAACTCCTCATTGAAGGCTCGAAGTGTCTTTGAGAAGAAATTTGAAATAGAATTATCTCCTAATATTAGAAATAAGGATAAATTATGAAGCTTTCTTCCAGTGGGGGTCCAGAGTTTTACTTAACTTGTTTTGGAGCACATGTCTGTAGCACCCAAAGTGTATTCAAGCTTGTCTCTCCTTTATTTTTCCCTTGGAAACCTTGAGAAGGCTACATTATCTTCCTACAGGACCTGAAAAGAGGCTGTGAAATACTGCTGTGTGTGGTTAAGGCATTCATAGGGTAAAACAAATTGCTTAAAGACATCATGTATTTTAACTGTGTGGTGGAACAAGATACAGAGAGAGAGCAAGAGATGCCCTGATCTTGGTGAGTATGTGATACAGACCCAGCACAATGCTTACTATCCTCTGTTACAACTTCTTAAAGGCTCAGGAAGAAGCAAAGAAAACAACACAAAGACTGTAATGAAACTTAAATGTACAGTACTGAAATCGGCTGCACAAACAAAAGCTTTAGCTCTGTTTGTAAGCAGCTTACTGTACTAAGGACTGAACTGTGCCTTTCATGAACCAATCAAAGAATCACAGAAAGAATCACAGAATGGTAGGGGTTGGAAGGGACCTCTGGAGAACATCTAGTCCAACCTCCCTGCTAAAGCAGGTTCACCCAGAGCAGGTGACACAGGATCACGTCCAGGTGGGTTTTGAGTATCTTCAGAGAAGGAGACTCCACAACCTCTCTGGGCAGCCTGTTCCAGTGCTCTGTCACCCTCAGAGTAAAGAAGTTTTTCCTCATGTTTAGGTGGAACTTCCTGTGTTACAGTGTGCCCATTGCCCCTTGTCCTGTCACTGGGCACCACTGAGAAGAGTCTGTGCCCCTCGCCTTAACTCCAACCCTTTAGATGTTTATGAGCATTGATAAGATCCCCGCTCAGTCTTTTCTTCTCCAGGCTAAACAGACCCAGGTCTCTCAGCCTTTCCTCATAAGAGAGATGGACCAGTTCCCTCACCATCTAATCATCTTTGTGGCCCTTAGCAGGGCTCGCCCATGTCACCAGCTAGGTTGTGTTACTGCCCCTTTTTCTTAGGCCAGCAGTGTGCGAGGAGGAGCATTGCACCGAGTTCATGCAGGATTATATGCCCCTGATCAGTAAAGTGATGGCTTCTCTATCAATATCATGTCCGAAGTAGTGTGAGCTCAACAGTATTTGCCATGCTGCTTTTAACAGTGTACATGAAAACCACCCCTCATTGTATGAAGTGACACAGAGGCACAGACATTGAGCATGATACAAAGATAAATGATGGCTCGACTCTGCAGCCTCAAGCACTCCTTCCATCACCTTCCATGAGAATTTTTCCTGAGTGAGAACACATGATCAGGTCCTGAGGACTTATTTTTTTTTAAGGTGGCCACAGTATCACTATCTGAGGGAGCTTCTTGTAAAACACTGAGACATAAAACAGGTTTCTCAGAAACCAAGTTCTATTTGGTATCTATTTTGATACCACACAGGAAAAAAATGATTACATAAGACTAAGCATGCTAAAAATAGCAGTCTCCTGCATTCCTACATTCCCTCATTAACTCTTCCATTAACTTTACAGGTGATCCCCTGATCCCTGCAGACAAAAAGATCAAGAACACAATTCTGTGGGGAAAAAAAAAAAAAAGAAAGAAAGAAAGGAAAAAAAAAAGGAGAGAGATGTAAAACCGTGTTTAAAAAAATCCAGGACAAAAACAAGGGAAGCTACAAATGAAGGTGAGGACAAGCAGGCAGGGACAAAACTCTGACTCTGAAAATAGATGAAGAAATAGTAGTAGCTTCCAGGTTTTACAGCAGGGTAAGCATTACAGACAGTAGACTGGTGCAGCCCACAGGAAAGAAAAAGGACATCACAAGCAGAAATGCATGGGAAAAGGCAGGGCAAAGTGGAAATGCACCAGCAATGAGAGAGGGCAGATTTACAGCACGGCCATGGGGGACATTTCAGTGCAGTACCAATAGCTCTGGTGTCTCTGTACAAGAACTAGTTCATGTCTAGAAGCAGTATAGCCTGGGGAAATGCAGAGGCCAGCACGGACTTAACTGCTGGATACAATGTGTAGGAAAAGTTCAACTGAGAAGTGTGGAAGAAGAAGCAGATGAGAAAAAGAAAGGCAAAACATTTTACATTTTCATTTAAAAAATACCCCAGCTTTAACTATTTGCAATTTGCTGTTAATGTAAGCTGGTCTGGGCAGAGTTTGAAGAATTTTATGGAAAAGATTTAAGGGCTTTTTAGAAAAGTGTCCTTTTAAAAAAAATGTTTATTAAAGAAAAACATTTGGGGATTTAGTTTCAGAATTATATTTCTAAATCTACTTAAAAAGTCAAAGGAGCTGAGAGCACAAAGAAACATATCCCACTGTGAAATGCTCACACAATTATCAACCTAAATAAAAACCCAATAACAACTTATCCCAGATGGAGTGTCACTTTGCCATTTGAAAATATACACTGTTTTGGATGTTTTTTGAAGTATGTTTTCTCTCATTTTATGCCCTACCTCAGTTGTTTCCATAGGTTTAGTGAATTAAGAGTGGAAAGAATATTGGTAGGTTTGAATATCCTAAAGATGAAGTGGAGAAAAAACTTACAGTCTGATCCTGAGAAAGGCTGGGAGCCTGGGCTTCTGACAGCTAGTAGACATGAGTCTGCATTGTGCTTTAACAAAAAAAGAGACAGAGGAAAGGAAAGTATAGTGGGGAAAAAAATCAATATCTTACTGGAAGAGAATTATTTTAACTAAGGAGATACTCTTCTCTGTTTAAGTTCTCATGTACTAGGACTTCCTGGACTGTATCAAAAGAAGTGTGACCAGCAGGTCAAAGGAGGTGATTCTCCCCCTCTACTCTGCTCTCATGAGACCTCACCTGGAGTACTGTGTCCAGCTCCAGAGTCCCCAACATAAGAGGGACACGGAGCCGTTGGAGCAAGTCCAGAGGAGGCCACGAAGATGATCAGGGGGCTGGAGCATCTCTGCTATGAAGACAGGCTGAGAGAGTTGGGGTTGTTCAGCCTGGAGAAGAGAAGGCTCCGGGGAGACCTCATAGCAGCCTTCCAGTGCCTGAAGGGGCTACAGGAAAGCTGGAGAGGGACTTTTTGCAAGGGCATGGAGTGATAGGACAGGGGGAACAATTTCAAACTGAAAGAGGGGAGATGTAGACTGGATATTAGGAATAAATTCTTTCCTGTGAAGGTGATGAGACACTGGCACAGGTTGCCCAGAGAGGTTGTGTCTGCCCCCTCCTTGGCAGTGTTCAAGGCCAGGTTGGATGGGGCTTTGAACAACCTGGTCTAGTGGGAGATGTCCCTGCCCTTGGCGGGAGGGTTGGAACTGGAGGATCTTTAAGGTCCCTTCCAACTGAAACCATTCTATGATTTTATTACTTGAAAGACATCAACACACTTACTACTTTGAGGTGATATGTAAACAAACCACCAGTGACATATCAAACTAGGAGTACTAGGAATTTATTAGTAGCTTTGCACCCAGTCTTCAACTAAAAAGTCTAGTCCAGTATTTTTTGGCAGTGGGCTGGAAATTTGAAGAAGGATCTTACTAAAATACAATAAATCCCTGACTTAGATCACATTTTTCTTCTCCCTTCCTGTTGTTCCCTTTCCCTATTTATTTGAACAACAGTCATAACCCCTCTCAATTTGTCATTAATACTTCCCTGTCTATACTGGAAATATTCACATAATGTTATTTGAGAAGAATGTGATCATTCAGTTTAAACAGATCTGCCTTCGGATCTATTTAATATTGAAGAACATAATCAGTCATTCCTTTTAGGTTAGGTATATTCTGTATTATGGGTGGGATTCATCTCTAATTTTAGCTGCCTAGAAAATTGGTATCTAGGCTAGTCATGCAGTCTCTATTTCAGTCAGTGGAGAGAAATGGGCATCCCCAAAAGAAAATTCAGTGTCTCCTTCTAAAACACCTTAGTTTGGGATGAATTCTCATCCTAGTTTCAGCTGGGATAGAGCTGATTTTCTTCTTAGTAGCTAGAATAGTGCTATGTTTTGGATTTAGTATGGGATTTGGTATGAGAAGAATGTTGATAATATCCTGATGTTTTTAGTTGTTGCTAAGAAATCAAGTATTTTTCAACTTCTCATACTGCCCTGCAGTATGCAGCACGCCGAGGGTGCACAAGAATTTGGGAGGGGACACAACCAGGACAGCTGACCCCAACTGACCAAAGGGATATTCCATACCTACAATGTCATGCTCAGCATATAAAGCTGGGGGAAGAAAAAGGAAGGGGGGGATGTTCGGAGTGTTGGTGTTTGTCTTCCCACGTCACCATTACATGTGATGGAGCCCTGCTGACCTGGGGATGGCTGAACACCTGCCTGCCGGTGGGAAGTGGTGAATGAATTCCTTGGTTTGCTTTGCTTGTGTATGCAGCTTTTACTTTACCTATTAAACTGTCTTTATCTTAAGCCACAAGTTTTCTCACTTTTACTCTTCTGATTCTCTTCCCCATCCCACTGGTGGGGAGTAAGCGAGCAGCTGTGTGGGGCTTAGTTGCTGGCTGGGGCTAAACCATGACAGTCCTGGATCCATCTTGGCTTCCCTATCAGCTGGGAAGGGCTCTAGACACCTAACTTGGAATAGCCATGGCCAGTGTTATAGAGATGGATACCACCTAAGCTATGTTCCTATGCCAATTTTGTCTTCAACTAACATTTTCAGGAATAACTCAGGAGGTTTCTCATGTTTATTTTGCATGAGATTTTATCAGTATTTTTATGTCTGGATACTCAAATGTCCCTCTTCTGAGATCCAAAGGCAAGAAATCCAAGAGCAAAACACCAACCTATTTCTGACCAGTTTTAACTGCAATTCATTTCAATGGCTATTCTCTATTGTACTTGTGGGAATCAGTAGGGCATACAGTGCTCACTTTGATGCAAGGGGGTTATTTGTCTGAGTGTTTTGGCTCAAGCAAACTGAGGAGGATAACACTGGAAAGAAGTAACAGTGGGTACAATGGATTAACTCAGATCTGCAAGAGATGGTGGTCCATTAGTCTGTGTCCAAGTAGCCCTCAGTTGCCATAGCCAGCTGATCCCAAGACATGCTATGAGAGAGCAAGAAAACACATCATCAGTCTTCCTGCTCAAACAAACAGAGTTATTTTGTCAGAGATTGAGCATAATTTATATGAACTCATTTTTTTTTTCAGTTGATGTCAACATAGCACGCTCACAGCATATTTACTTTCCCCCAGTTATCATGAGAGGAGAAATAGCAAATTTTTCTGTCACCCATATATCAGCCTGGAGGAAGATGGACTCTAGGGAAAAGGTTCCCAGCACAGAGGCTATAACCAGACACACAGACACATTGCTCAGACTAATGGCTGGAAATCACAGCTAAGAGCAGTGTCATTTTAGGCATCAAGTTTCCCTATACTGCACCTTCCCAGACTACAGCCTCAGGGTCTAGGCACAAGGGAGCAAGTGACAGCACTTGTGCAGCAATAGCCAAGGGGAAGAACTTTAGCAACCCTGTCATGAACAGATTAGGTGAAGAAAATATTCTCGCAGACTGGTGAAAAGACTGCAGTATCAATTCATAAGGCAACTTGAAAATTAGGCACAGCACCAATCTTGTGAAATCCTTTGTCAGCTTAGGCTCCCTGTACAGCGCCAAGGGAGAGTCAATCACCTGAGAAAGGGACGCTCAGACATCAGCCGGAAAAGTTAAGCAGAACTAAATGCCAAAGAAAGACTCATGCCTGGAGGACTTGGACTTAGTCCCTGAACACTGTTTTCCAAAGGAGATTCTCAGCCATGACACCAAATCATGCTTTTCTCACAGAAAGCTGCAAACAGTGCTTAACCCATTACATCCAATAGCCCTGCCACTGAGCACTCATCCTGGTGCTGAAGAGTAAATTTCAAATTCAGTCTCAGCTGGTTTTGTACACGACTGGCAGCAGAAGCACAGAAGATTCGGGATTTTTGACTTTCCAAGAGATGTGAGACCCGGCAGAGAAACCTCAATTATTCTGTATGGCCATGCGGTCTAGCACATCTCAAATATCATCTTATAAGTTACATGAACCTCCCTCCATGCTCCCTGTGGATGTATAAATTTCTTTCCTGCAGCACTGAAATCCTGGGAGATAATGACCGTGATTCCCTGGTAACAAAACCGATCTGTTGGAGTATCACTCTCATAGAGAAGTAGCATGTTCTGCTTTAGCTCAGGGAAAGAAAGCTACAAACCCCCTCAAACCTGCATAGTTACCAACGAGGCATTGGAAAAGTTGTCCCAGTTGCTCCTTCTAGTAGCCCACATAAGACTGACAGGGGAACAAAACACCAATACAGTTGTATCAGCTACCTACCAGGACTACCTGCAGAAAGGAGTGTAGCAGGAGCTTGTAAACTTAGTACATGTTTGTTTGCTTGTTACATGTACTTGTCCAAAATTACATCTAGAAACAAGAAAAGAATGTGATGCACTCTGCATAAGGTGTTTGATCATTGGGAAGCTTCCCAAGGAAGCAGAGCTGTCATTACCTGTGAGGGACCCCAACTGCAGGCTCTGAAATACACCCAAATTTATCATGGTTACCAGAAAAACAGTCTGTCAGTTTGGAGAAGTGAGCTTCTTGGAGTCCCTGGCACAGCTAATAAAGGCTTGAGAGTGGTGCACTTGGAACCCTGCAAAAAATTTGGCACTGTCACAAACCTCACAGCCATAGCATTCAGTAGTGCCTGACTTCCTTGGTCAGTCCACAGGCCTGATATGAAAGCCTTTCACGATGAGCCTTTTCTAATTCACATGTATTTGGTCACTGATAGATTAATACATGTCAGACCAAGAGGCTGTACCTGCTAGCCTGGTGCCTTGTATGTCACCGGTCCTTCTGTCATGCTCAGTTACCCTGTGTGGGAGTCAGCAATGCTCAGCTCTCTTCTGGACAGGTATTCTGGATTTATTTGAAGGTACCGAACCAAAGTATGGTAAGGTTACCTTTTATAGTTTATTCCACCAGTTTGCCATTTGCTGTAAAATAATTTGTAGAGTATTTACATGTCTACTCCAGTTTTCAACTATTTGTTTACATATGTAATTAACCAAGATTAAAAGCCTTTTACAGTTTGGTGCTTTTCCCTCATCCTGTCTCGAGAAGGTAGATACTTACATAATAGATAATTATGTAGATAATTACATAATAATCAAGTTGTATCCAGTCTTCTTTTTGATAAGCTGAACCCTTTAGGGCTCTGTATAAGGCAGTTTCTCCTGCCATGTAATCATCTGTGGCTCTTTTTTATACCTTTTCAGCCTCCCTTTAGAGCAGCTGATGCCAAAACTTGATGTAGCATTACAGCACTGATCCCACTAATGCCATGTTAAGAGTTAACGTTGCCTTTCTTCTGTCCTGCTTATGAGCTATTAATTCAAGCATCCCATTAACCTTTTTTGGTCACAGCATAACTGTGGGAACTCATGTCAATTTGCTTATCCTTTGATTGTCAAATCCTTTTCTGAGTCCATTCCTGCTGGGATGCTGTATCCTATTCTGCAGGCATGACCTTCACTCTTTATTTCTAAAAGTGTATCTGTGCAGTTGACTACTTAAATACATTTCACTTAAGTGGGTCAAGCTGATCAAGAGGTCAAGGCTGTTTCATGCAACAGATCTAGCCTCTTTGTTTACCATTCTGCATAAGTCACACACCTTAGTCAGCAGAGGAGTTATATTTACTTCCAAACCACCAATGCAAATATTTAATCACTTCAGGCCTAACACTATCTCCAGTGCAATCTTAGTCAAAACATGCCCATTTCCCCAGTGATGACTGAGGTATGTTAGTCACCAGTTGCTAAACTTTTTATCTTATTTTATGATGTTGTACAGTATTGGGCAGATTGTCACAGAACACCAAGTCAAACCTCACAAGAATGTAGCTGTATCACGTGTGAGCATGCATATATTTTCATAAATCAGGCTGGTACCTGCTCACAGAAAAGGGCTGATCTGGCTGAGGCAGACTCAGAAAAGGACAGTCTTCTCAGCGCATGGCATTACACATCTTCTTTGGAATTACTGTTCATTAAAAACCATTCTGTTATTTTGCCTTAAGCTGGTGCCACAGACCCCAACCTAATCCAGCCATTGCTCCAGCCTTTTCTGAATTCTGGTGTTACATTTTTAGGAATAACGAAATTTCCTCAGGACTCCAAGTTTTGTTCAACATGATCAAGGTTATCTGTAGAGATATTTTTAGGAATCAGGACTGTAAGCCGTCCAGGCCAATGATTTACAAGTTTAGTGACAGGAAGTGCTATGTAGCATCATCTTCTATCCTAAGAACCTAAAAAGTACTTCTTTGTCTTCATTGATTTTCTCATGCCATGTAGCTCCTTTCCAGACTTTATTAAATTACTCTGCTATTTTTTGCAGTGCTATGAGTCATGTCAGGTTCCGAGTGAGTCTGTCCCATATACACAGCTCTACCAGGACTCTGGTCTTGTTGCCTTGCTTGTAAACAGGCAGACTGGCATCAGTGGTCCCTCAGCAACCATTGGCTTCCAAATCAGTGAGGCAAAGTACCTAGCTAATCTATGTTGAGCACAGTGCTTTTAAATATTATCAAAATGGTACTTCTAAAAATTCCAGCAATTGTTCACTACTGACAACTGCAGAATACAGCACCTCTCCCATGTTAAAATCTTTCTACTTTTATTTCCACCAAGATGCACTCTGTGTAGTACACAAACAGTAAGCATCCCTCTTTTGTTTCCTTTTATGATTTCGAACCATTCAGATCTACTTTCCACATTGTCTGTTCACGCACCATGGAAATCTGGAGTTTCCAGATGTAAAGCACCCTTGGCAAGAAACTCCTCGCAACCATGCATGCATATCCTCATAGTATAACACAGGCCCAGTGGCAGTAGGCTGTGTCATTAAGGGCAAGACCATACACCTGGGCATCCTGAACTAACATAGGAATTCCTCAAACTCAGTTCAGATAACTTGTCTGAGTGGAAGAGGACAGGCCTGACAAACATGACAACGTAACCCCACAGTGGGTAGAAATATCTCAGCACCATTTTATTCAAGATACACTTCCAGTTTTGTAGCAGCCTACTAGCTTTTTGTCAGGAAGGAAAGGTGAAGAGGAGAAGAGGGTTAGGGAAAGAAGGAGCCTCTAGGCAAGTCATGGACGGAAGTTTACACTGCCCAGCTCCCCGCCAGCCTAGCTGGCACAATGGATTGAAGACCAGTGCCTGCAGCCCCCCCAGACAGTCTGAGAGAGCTGACAGGCAAACAAGCAGATTCCTGCAGAGCTGTTTGACTTTGAAAGTTTTCCAATGTAAAGCTTTTGGTCTGAAAAAATGACAACCGGTTGTGTACTCTGAGTCTGTGTCAGAAGTAATTCCAAAATTGAATAGCCATTTCACTTTTTTTTAAGCCACTCAGCTCCCCCCAGCTCTTTTAAGAGCTCAGTAGTCATCTAAAAAAAAACCAAATAAAACACTAAACATGGTACTTGTAACCTTAATGAAAGAATGACTAATTAAAATAATCATGAAATAACTACAAACTGCATTGTACAATATAGGCAATGAAAAGGAAGGCTGTTCCCACCTACCCATGGGGAGAACATTTAATAAAAGAGAATGAGGCAGAGACAATTGCAATACAAACTGTAGGACAAATCAGGAAGCTCCATTTCCTCATATTTAAGATATCAATCACTTCTGATATTGCACAAGCAGAATAAAATCAGATTACCCTTTACAGTGACCCGAGAGCTTCCTTTGCTATGGTTTGGGGTTTTTTTTTGACAGTGACAGCCTAGACCATATTTTTGTGTAAGTGAACTGTAAGCACACCTTGCACACATTTGCACCGTTGTGTTGCAAAAGGTGTTAAGGACAACCCATCAGATACCAACTTATTACAGCAAATCCGGAACCAGTCACTAGCATAAAACTGAACAACTTTAGGAAGAGGGAGTTTTCAAGCGTGGCATAAAGTGCAAATTCACTCTCTCTTCTAAGTAAGGTTTTCAACAATTTTTGCTAGAATTAAGGAAATTGTTCACAGAGCAGTGTTATCACACTTATTATTAATAACAGGCCAACCACAAGGCTTCATGCCCATACTAAATATAAAAGAAAAGGAAGAGAGGTTTGTCTGGTTTCCATCACGTTATCAGATGAGACATTCGCTGCTGCCAGCTTGCTTGTCTGAGGCAGGCAGGTTGCTAGCAGAGAGAATCAGAACAGATGTCTCCTGTCAGGCTTGCACAGTAATAACACTTCCCTGATTCCTCACTGCTCTGAGGGCCCTGTGCAGTAAGCACAACAAGTTTGCAAGGCTGGGCAGTGATCTGTCATGAAGGAGTGAAGCAGCCACAACTCTCCTTAACTAGTTTCCTTAGCTCTACCTGTACGCACTAACAAATCCTAGAGTTAGCATTAAAGGAGTTTTCAGCTTGTCCTTGCTTTAATCCTTTTTTTTCCCACTGTCTTCCTCACTCTTCCTACATGATCTGCCACATGCACATGCCTTTTTCAAGTTCTGGCTTGCCCAGTCTTTGCTGATACACATGACCTGGCTGTAGCTCTACATGCAGGCTGCATGGGATGGGAGGCTGCAGCATGACAAGGGAGACAAGGGCACATGTAATAATATGCTGGTGCCACTGCACATCTTGTCTAACACATGCACATTGGGGTCAAGATGCATCCTGACAGGCATGTTGAGAGGGATATGGGATGGAAAGACACAAAGGATGTATGTCCTATCTGACAAGTCTTCCTCCAAGGTCAAAATCCTATTAGAGAAACCTCCATCCTGGTTACACTTGAAGCAAAGAAAGAAGGAAAGGCATTAGTCACGTGGTAAGTAGATTCTATGGGCCATTATTAGCAAAACCTTGAAAAAGAGAAAAGTTGTTGTGCCTGAAGAGCCACAGGCTCCCAGTTAGGTGTTGCTGCTGCTGCTGAACTCCCCATGCTTGCAAAAATTACTACTGTTTCTCTGTGGCCCCGTATAATGCCCTGCCCAGACCTATAATGCCACAGACCTGCTGATCCACCTCACCAGGTGTTGGTGTGATGGACAAAGCTGACACTTTCTTCCAATGAAAGAAAGTTGGGGAGTGGGTTTTTTTCTGAGCACCTACAGCTATTTTATAAAGTAGGTGTCTATGAGTTAGTGTTGCTCTAGGTTCCCTTCAGAGTCAATGGAGAGAAAGAGACTTTTTTGGGTGATTTCATCTCATCTGACGTAGACACCTAAAACAGGGCAGACAAGCAATGTCGTGAAGGTGCCCATTTTTCTCTGTTGACAACAGACGCCAGCCCAAGGCGAGACAAATGGCCTCATCCCTGTTAAAACAATACACAGCAAATATAGCTGCATCTCTGGGAAGAAACAAAGTCACAGTCCTGCAGGGAGGGTTGCCTCCTCCTGGACAGCCCTGCTATGTGGCAGCCCGCAGTCTCCATCCGTGGCCAAGGGCAAGCTGCTGTTCCCAAGTCCACTTCTGGAGAAAGGAGAGCCAAGAGACAATACTGCTCATCCCTTTGGCCCTGTAGGGCTGTTCACTAGCACGTGGCTGTAGGCTTATAGCATATTACTTGCCTTATAGGTTGAGCAACACAGCGGTGACAAATCTGAGGCCTCCTGTTGCCATATGTAACCAATCATGCATTCTTATTTCTTTGTTCCAAGGGTGACTTCAGTGAGTACCAGTCACAGGTTGAGGCACGGTTCAGCAGAAATTAAGGAAAGGGATATTTTCCTTAAATGCTAATTAGGTTTAAAAAACTAATGGCACAATATTCAGGCTCTTGTATGTGGTACTCAAGGGCAAGCAAGCTCGCTGATAGCTGGCACTCTGCAGCTATCAATTTCCTTAGGCAAGAGGAATCATTAGACATGTGAAATGACCTTAGTGATGGTTAAGGAAAATGGCAGTTGGAATATTACATTTTTTAATTAGCTGAGAGCTAGTATTTAATTAAATTTTTGATTCATAGAGTGTTTTTTACACAGATAATTTGGCCATGCTTGTAAAATTATATCTTTTTTAGTATTAATTTAAGTTGCTGATTCAGTGAATCCAATGTTCCTCCATGAGGAACAGCTGAAAAGATGAGGAGTCCATACACTGCATAAGCTTTCTGAATGTGAGAAGAGAAATTAAGATTTTGAATGCACTTGATGTACAATTAACCTTTTAATCAGAAGAATAGGATGTTTATTGCTGCAATTATACAAATGAAAGTTTAGGAGCTGCTATCAGTATTAGACACGCAGTGACAACAATTCTCATCACCACAACAAGCAGTGGCAAAGTCCGACAAACACACTGATCCCCTGCTCAGGCTGCAAGTGACTGCTCCTTGCTCCCTGACC
The DNA here is from genome assembly GCA_013398125.1 of Aegotheles bennettii. Taxonomy (NCBI): domain Eukaryota; kingdom Metazoa; phylum Chordata; class Aves; order Caprimulgiformes; family Aegothelidae; genus Aegotheles; species Aegotheles bennettii. The sequence continues at coordinate 17,948 of VZRW01002017.1, read as the reverse complement.
ACTGCACTGGCTTCATGCATTGCTGTTGTGCTGCCCTCCACTCTCACTTCACCTTGCACAAACCCAGAACACACGAAAGAAAGCAGAAGAGGAATGTGTGGAGGAAACAAATCAAAACCTTCTTTGACTGTATCCGTAGAGTTCAGGACTATGCTTTAAACTGATATTTAGTCACTCAAAGAGACAGGTGAGATAACACTGAGATTCCCACAAGCACCTTTATCCCTTTCCCTTTTTGACGGTAATTCCCCCATGAGCTTAACTGCCTGTGTAACTAGAGAGCTATATGGCTCTTCGTGCCTGTGACAGCACGGCCACAGAGTCTGCTGCCAGGGCACAGCCAAGGTGACTTGCAGGCAGCAGACACTCCCATTGCCTGTCCTGCATCTCTTTGCTCCATGTCACCTCTTCAGAGAGAAGAAATTTATTAATTTCCCAACTCTTATGCCATCTCATGCGCTGGAAAAGAGACAATTGGATGGCATTAAGTCAGGACTTAAATGTACTTAAGCACTGCAAAGGCCATTAAAAGGGAACTAAGTTTCAAAGCTGCCTTGTCCTGCAGACTAAGCCAAAAATTCAGGAATTCTTTAAGATTTTAGTGCTAACAGGTCTTGGAACAGCTGGTACAGATACAGGGAGCACCATCTGGTGGCTACTGCTGCGCAGTGCAGCATTTTCTTGGTACTTTAATGAATAGAGTTTTCCATCCACGTCTAATCAAGATATTAACAAGATTTTTGGAGACTCATATACAATGTTAACCAGCCTCAAACAAACAAACAAACAAACAAAACCCCAACCCTCCCTTTATGAGGTTGGAAGTGTAGGAGAGGGAATAATTCCTGCTAAAGTAGCTTTGAAGTCCACCCCCACACACACCCTTCTCTAATTAACCCTGTAGATTTGCTTGCTTGACTGTGCACATCTGCTATGGGTTCACATAGCTGCACTGACTCACTGCATCAACTCGATCCAAACTGGAAGAGCACAGAACTGCAGAAATGTGAGCTGAACTTGTCTTCAGTGGTTTGAGTGGTCACATATGCAATGCTTTGAAGCCATGGCAGGACCAAGCCTTCCTAAAAGCATCCTGAGTTGCCTATAATCTTGCCTAACCTGCATTAATATTGCCGCCAGCACAGGATAACAGCAAGCTCAGAGCAGGGCATTTGCAATGTCAGTAACAAAAGTCTTTCTCAGGTCTCTTGTTCAGTCTGAGAGTGTGTCCCACTGCTTCGCTCCTCCCTCTTACAGAAAGTGTAGTTCCCACTCTCCATCACCAGTCTACAGTGACAAGTGCACTAAGGAAAATTCCTAGCATAGACCACATAATCCAAATTGGATAGAAGATGGTGACTGCACAATATGCTCTTCCACAACATGACTAGATCCAGTCCTGAGTAGTGCAACAATTAAGTATGACCCTGGTTTCATAGCACCATCTTTTTCATCACATTTAATAACTTGCAACTTATAACTTACAATAACACCTGACATAGACTAGACTTCTGACTGGGCTGACAATCAGTCTACCACCACATCTGTCCATTCAGCTGTTAACCCTCAAAAAAACATTTGTAACTGTTGGCCAGTTGCAACAAAAGTTGAAACCATGCAGATGCCTCTAAAGAGGGGCTCAGAGGTCTCAGGTATACTGAGGCCACTAAAATACGGTGAAACCAGAGGCTTTTATTACTGCTTGCACTAAGGGAAAGCTCAACCATTACCCAGGTTATGCAATCTCTTGTGCGAACAGATCTAGAGGATGAGGAGGAACAGCCTCAAACAAACATGTGGAAGAAAAGCTGACACTGTGGAAGAAAAGCTAACACTGTGGAATGACCATGGACTGGGGCAGGGGAGGTCATAGAGATGGGAATATACATTACTGCAGTGATGGAATGTAGAGCACTCGGGATGCCAGTCCCTAGGAAACCAGACTTGTGTAGTTCTGCTGTTCAGACATCAGCTTGTTTCTATCTCTTGAAGCCAGACCAGCTCAAGTTATTCTGGGTAATAATGACCCTCTACTCAGCCCTGGTGAGCCAACATTTGGAGTACTGTGTGCAGTTCTGGGTTCCACAGTACAAGAGAGACATGGAGCTCCTGGAGCAGGTCCAATGGAGAGCTACTGAGTTGATCAAGGGTCTGGAGAATCTCTCTTATGAAGAAAAGCCTAGGGAGCTGGGCCTGTTCAGCCTCAAGCAGATGTGATTGAGAGGGAACCTTATTAATGTGTATAAATACCTAAAGGGTGGGTTTCAAGAGTATGGAGCCAGGCTCTTCTCAGTAGTACCAACCAATAGAACAAGAAGCAACAGGCAAAATCTGATGCATGGGAAGTTCCACCTGAGCATGAGGAAGAACTTCTTTACTGTGTGAGTTCCCGCACACTGGAGCAGATTGCCCAAAGAGGTTGTGGAGTCTCCTTCACTGGAAATATTCAAGAACTGTCTGGATGCAGTCCTGTGCTATGTGCTCTAGGATGACCCTGCTTGGGCAGGGAGGTTGGACCAAATGACCCACTGTGGCCCCCTCCAACCTTATTGATTCTTCTGTGATTCTCTCTGTGAGTATCTTACCATCAGCCATTTATTGCCTGTCTCGGTTGCTGGGCCTGCATCTCTCTGTGTAGGGAACATGCATGAGTCTGTCTGAATGCTGCTTGGAAACAAGGAAGTAATTCCCTGTGGAAAGGGAAGCTCTGACTACTCCTGCCGTCATTTTCAGAGGGTTCTCAGAGTCTAGACACCACAGTATGGTGGTAGGGAGATTTTTATTGGAGCAGGGGAAAAATAAGGTTAGATGCATTCGATCTAGGTTCTCGTTTAATCTAGCTCAAAGAGATCGTGCCTCTGTGTAATTGTATACCGGATCAAGATTAGCTCTGTTGTTGATAGGACTGGCCACCTTTCCCTCCTACAGCTAGAAGAGGATCCAAATTAGATGACGAAATAAGAACAGCAAATGCCTTCAGAATGCAAAATTGTAAAAATAGAGATTTTTATTTGTAAAGCATTTTTTAGAAAATCGTTTAAAATACAACATTTCTTCAGAGATTTTAAATATATTTTGCATTAACAAGTCCCAGGATTCCACAGTACAAACCTGCTGTACACGGTCTTTATTTCAACATTATTTGCAAGGACATCAAAAAGGTTTACTAACAATGAGAGTTTGCTATTCAAAGTAGATGCCCCCAACCCCCACCCCNCCCCCCCCCCCGAAAAAAAAAAAGAAAACAGTATTAACATAAGCAAGAGCACTTGTTTGTGTTTTGAACACACAGCTCATCAGAGAACTTGTGTTTACTGACAGAATACATTGTCAAGTGACTGCTCAGTGACTATAGCACCAGAGCTAGTTTTGCTTAAAACCCACATAAAGTAATTTTAATAAATATTAATCACACTGACTTGGCATCAGTGACCTGAGCAGAAGGACGGACAAGCTGATACTATATGGGAAGAAAGGAAGAGCAAGTCATGAAAGACTCCTCTTTCATAAGTCCTTGCAAAATAAAATAAAATAAAATAAAATAAAATAAAATAAAATATTCCAGACATGAACATAAACCACCAACACAGCTTTGTATGCTAAGACACCCTAGGTACTCACACAGCCTCCCCTTCTCAACCATGACAGACCGTTGGCCTCGCACAGTGACTGCTGCTAAGCCAAGGACAGAGGAGCAAGTCTGGATGTGACCTCCCTCATCAGGGTGATGATACAGCCTGAACTAAATCAGCCTTTCTGCAGTAAGGCCAACACAGAAGATAAGCTTCACATTCCTGCTTAACCAGGGTCCTCAGCAATGTTCCTTCAGGAGCCAAACTGTAGTGCAGGAGAAGGTATTTAAAAAGTTAACACTGGCTGCACCTAGAGGACAGCAGAGTTGCTTGTGCGCCATCATTCTGCTGAGGTCCTTTATCTGCTGATGTCCCACACCATGTTACAGTTCTGGACACCTCCTTACCCTAACCCATGTCAACTAACCATAATATAACCTGCAAAGACAAAGGGCCTGAACTGTTCAGGGGGCGTGAACCAGGACCTCAACATCTCAGAATATTCAGTGCCTCAACAAGAATGCTGAGCATAGGCATACAGATAAAATACACAAACAAAAGGAGAACTGGTTTGAGGTGAAACACATAAATCTTACTGAAAATATGTACAGCAATATACTGCCCTTTGTCATTTGTCCAACATGTTCCAAGCAGAAAAAGGAGAAACACAGGAAAAACAGACTGTAACTTCACCAAGATTGCAGCTAAGAGCAGTGTAAACAGACAAAGGCAATTTCTTTTCATTGCTCTAAAGTGTAAGGTCTGCTCCAATGCCACAGGATCCTTCAGGTTGCTTTTAGCAGACTCTACTTTGGGATTATCAAGAGCAAGGCAGAATGGCACTATATGACACACCCTTTTGACAGGCAAAACCAAATGAGTAAAATACTTCAGCCCATATTAACCTTTTGCCTGCCTTCCCCCATCTAGTCACATGTTAAGGCTATGCAATTACTGATTTCCTGTTAAACCACAGCTGTATTTAGCATGCTATACATTTGTCACATGAGGGCAGTTGTTTGTTCATAGCCCAACAATTAAAGAAACCAACCTTGAGTTCAGAAGCCTCCAGATAAATTCCTGTTCCACCAGAGACTCTTATAGCAAGTCCATATAACCCACTTCCCTTCAGACTCCTAACCAAACCTGCATATGTTAGATTACTAATTGCCCCGGGCTCATTCTGCAGTCACTGGAGAGAAAGAGGCATCTTCGTATGGTAATAAAAATCCCAGGTGAGGTGAATCACCCTTGGGCAAGTGCAAAAAGCCCAACAGGATGACTCTGGGATCACTGTATATTCAGGTGACATGCCACAGGTAGTGAGATCTGTCATTTTGTTTGCTGTGTTATCTAAATGGAAAAGGGTATTGGGTAGTTTGGATCCCGGCTCTATAGTCAGTGATTAAGAATTATTGCAATACCTGTAGTGGATAGTCTGAACAGAAGTTTCACTGTGCCTCACTCTACCATCTGTACAATAGGGAAAATTCCCGACTCCATATCTGAGAGCAATGTTAAAAGGATGATTCATTAGAGGTTGTTAGGAGCTCAGGAATTTGGTGGACATTTGGAAGGGGAGGGTAGAGTTAACTTAATATAAACAGTTAACATGGAATTTTAAGAAAAATATATTGTTTTTTCCCCTTACTCAAAAATATGTAAATGAAACTGATGTCTTATAAGTGCTTGGAGACAAAGTTTCCCAGCAGTCCTGTGGGTTCAACCACATATTTACCCGATGTTTTCTTCATATGGATGTAAATTAATGTTATCAGAAGAATCAGCACTAATGCAACTCCAAGTAAAACTCCAAGGACAATCACTGCCACTTTCCAGGAGGAACTTTCTTCGGTTGATGTCTGAGCAGATAGAGCTGGAAATTTAAAACACATTTTAGAAATGTTAGCTTGAAACAGTAAAAGTAAGTGTAAGAAAGCTTGACAGGTGCATTTTACTATTTGGCAGCTTTGAAACTTTTGAATAATATTAAAAAGGTTTTTGTATGTAGTAAAGTTCTGTTAACTAGAAAATGTTATGGACCCTTCTCTCTCTGAAGGTCCTTGTGATCAACTGATGACATCCATAATCAGCTGCTCTGAGGATTTGCTGGTGGAAAGCGTCTGGAAGGTTCTGGGAGGAGAGAACTTCAGTCTGTACCTGAAGAAAGAGTCACTCTAAGGTGTGAAGAAGGGCCATGAAGTAAGGTTTACATAATTTAATTCTTACAGTCCTCCTTATACTTGCATAAGCAACTTTGTGACATTAATTGGGACCTGGTCTGCCAAATATACTCACACCTACCCATGTCTTGTCCCATGAGACAGTCCACTTAAACCAAAGTCTCTAAACTGATAGGCCAAAACCAAAAAGCTTCTTGATTGCTCAATAAAAGCAATTAAAAGGCTGTACCTCATGTAAGTATATCTCATCTCTGTGGTAAAGATTCATGTAGTAATTGTGAAAGGCACACAGACTAAATTCTAGTGCTAGCCAGCATTTTACAGAGAGGTGGTATTAATAGAGCAGAAGGAGCATCCATGTTGCATGAAAAGCCACAAACTCATAGGAGCTCAAGGCAACAAGCATGTTACCACTACCACGAGCATGACAGATACTGTATTTTGGTTTAATATGCTTCTGCACAATTTCTACTTTCCCTCTCAGCCTCTCTGCATCTCTGCAGTACTTTGTGTTGCTAAATCCACACTGCCTGTGGTCAGTGAACCAGGGGTCAAAAGTTTTCAAGGGTTGTCCAACAGAAGAGGTGAACCCTTCCTACACATCTCTATCCAGAGAGAAGTATTGCAGATGCCACTAGGGAAGTCTCTTCATCCCCTTCTCCATCTGAAAGGAAATCTTTTAGGATCATTGTGGAGGGTACAAAGGTGACAGACAATGCAACTAGAAGTTCACCTAGATGCCTTCTATGTGAAGCGAACCCATCCTTTGTGTCTGGAACTGGGTGTGTGCAGTGGCTCTTTAAAATAGATCCACAGTCTACATGATACCTGGACTATGTGTTCTATGAAAGTTAAAATAGGTTATCTGAAATACTTGAATCTCTTAAAAGAAAGAAGTTGAATTATCAGCTTTTCTGAAGAGCAGGAGATCTCATGCTTTAATCCCCACACCACCACAGAGAAGATTTTTCAACATCACTTACATTGTACAGTTACGTCAGTTTGGTCACCAAACTTGCTCTTTAATATTTGACTTAAGTATGTCTGCATAACATTTACATCAACAGGGTCTTGTTTCTGCAGTATAGAAATAAAATAAGCAATCACAGTCCCGGGTTTGAATCCAAGCATAGTGATATCGAAGTGGTCATCTTTCAGTTTAGTACGCATTTCTGTAACAACCTGTGTAAATTGAAATTGATATTTGTGTCAGTTAACTGTGGCAGAGCAGGAATGCACATATCATACACACATCAGGATATTCATTTTCTGCATTCACCATTCTTTCAGAGTAATCTCTTTGGAATAACAACTAACTGAATAACGATATTCATTTTTGTCTGTACCACTAGAAGTCTTAATGAAGGAGAATTCCAGAACAACACATAGTCTGTGATTGAAAATATGAAATCAAAGTTCGACTTCCAAAGCAGTAATCTGTTTAGCTGGCTATCAATGGATAATGCATTGAAACTAGTTATCCTCCTCCACAGGCTACAAACCCATATGGGACCCCAACCGTACAAAATTTGGAATCTACAAAGTGCACCTGACATTTCTGAAGTCACCTTCAGAGACCCCTAGCTTTCTGACACGTACAACTAAACTTCAAGCATGGTCATGCACACACTACCAGCGCAGAACTTGATATTAGAGGTTTAGAACAGCTAAAATGTTTTTATCACCTGGTTATCAAAATCATGATGTTACAGAATAGCTGTGCAGAGAGAGACAGGTCTGATTTGTCTCTCAATCACTCTGATATAAACTAAGTGTAAATCCATTACACCAATTAGAATGATTTCAGTTTTACACTGGTGTCTCCAAAATTACAGGCTTGCCCAGTGCTTTCATGTGGCTATAAGGCAAGAAAAAGCAGTCCTTTTTTCTGAGCAAGAGTGGTTAAAACATTTGTTCCAGGACTGACCTTTACAAAAAAATAGGGTTTTTTATTCAACCCACTAAGAAAAAGGTATCTTCTTGCAGTGGAAAAAGATGATATTTTTTCTGGAAAGTCTGAAAGATTACTATTTTTCACAGATGATAAAAAACTCCTTTCTAAATCACTGCCCAGTCGTCTACCTCCATCTCTCTCTGTGGAATAAGCCCATGCCTCAAACTACATGTCACGTCAAGTTCTCTGGCCAGAGACTCCAAAAATGCTTTTCTTTGCCTCACCATGATGAGTGGTCTAGATAGGAAACCTGGCCTATGCTGGTGAAAGTGTAAAATTTCAAAACTAGAACTGTGTACTGTGGAATTCAAAATAAATAGGTCAATATTCAAACTGTAAAAAAATCCAACACAGAATCTGACTACGTTTTCAGTCATGTTCTTACAGCCTCTCCTTGGTTTTGCCATTTTGGAAAGGAAGTGTGATAAAAGTCATGCTAACATGTTGCACAGGGTCTGAGTGAAAGCTTATTAAAAGGCAGTAGAGTGACTACTGTTGCATTCAGTCAGGTTGAAGGAAGCCTTTTAAATTCCCTAAAGTATATTTTCTATCAATGAAATAGAGATGCTAACAGCCATAAGACAAGGTTACGAGGAGTTGGCATTGTGAGAACAAATTAATTACTGCTTATTAAATCTACGGAGACTCTTAACTAAAAGGTATGATAATCACACTAAAAATAATTTTCTGTGTTAATTATTTAGAAGTTATCTACCCCAAACTTACAGTAGTTTTGCCTTTCCAACAGGTTCATGTATATCAAGATTCCTGAGAGGTGTTTAAATTATTTCTCCCTTTCTTTAACATTCTGTTAAAGATAGTGGAATGGCAGACTGCTGCTTCTGCATGTCAGCTTCACTAGACTCATCCACTGTCTTTAAGCTTCCATGTTATCTCTTCAGTTCCTCCCTGATATGGGCCCTATGATACCTCCTTCAGTCCAGCAACCGCCACTGTGAAGTAAATTCACAGTGATCTGACTAACAGTACACACCTGTAACAGCCCCATATTTCCAAGTGTGTGTTGAAATGTTATTTTTTAGTACTATTATTTTTCTATCTTCACAGGCATCTCCTTAGTAAGGTGGAAGAAAATAAACAGAATGGAATGTTCCTTGTGCTTATAAAAATACAATTTTGAAGCACCCTTCACTAACTTTCTTACATTTGAGAATGAGTTAGGGAACATATGCGTCCTCATTGCTTTCTCTCCTTCAGTCAAGACAGTTCTTGGGCTTCTTATACTGTTTTCTCCTGTCACAATCTTGTTTTAAGAATGAATCTAGAAGACTGATGTTGCTAATTGCAAAACTTATCTGAGTTAATTCATAATGGTAAAGGAGATTACAGCAACTTACTTCTGGTTTGATACTTTCAGACATTGTTTTGTAGACTTCACTATCAGAGTGATAAAGCATAGGATTAAATGTCTGGTTTTTAAAGTAAACAGTGCAGGCAAATGTTTGGTAATCTGGAAAAAAATAATTTAAACAATTAGGTGAATCTCAGGATATCACTCCACACTTGTTTTTTTGAACTTTATTGTCTCATGTATTTATAACTTTAATTGATAAAACCAGAAATGAATCAAATACATAATAAGAAAGTGTATCATGTAAGTGCACCTAATGCACTGGCTTCTGAACCTTCAAGAATTGAATCTCTTCCTTTTCCAATTTGTCAGCCATCGCAATTCTCACAATTTATTAGTCATTCCCGTATTATTCAAGGTGCATCCTACTCCCTAATTCAAGAGCCACCCCCCCGTTGATTTCAGCAGGAACAAGATAAGTCTATTAGATTCTGCAAGACACTGAGTATGTTTAAATCCTCCTGAGTAGGTGGATGAGCCCTAAGCCAAAAGAAGTATGCTTTACATAGAAAAGTGCAGACTAAAAATAGAGCTGGAAGCTGACACTGAGGTTTGATGAAGGCAGCTTCTTTACCAAAGAAGTGTGAACTTCAGATGCTATGTAGAGTGACACAATAAAGCAGATGACAAAATACTCATGAAAGATACTATATTGTGAAATTATACCCCATAGTTATAAATAAACAAATTTTATAAGACTTACGTGAGCATACAATATATTTTAAGTCAGCACAGCCAGTATTTTGTGGTAAGCAAAACTCAGTTCTGTTGAAACAGGAAACAGGATCTGTAAAATAAATTTAAAAATCAAGATAATTGCCTCCGAGCAAGCATGATTGTTACTACTAAGAAAATGATGGGGTGAAAAAACCCTCCTTGTGCTCCACCTAATGCATCATACTTCCAAACTGAAATGGGCAAAAGCATTTAATCATGGCCAAGGAATCACCCAAGCAGCAGTTCCTTTTGCCCAGTGAGAACTTAGAACTGCAGATTATAAAAATGCAGCATCTCAGAAGAGAAGCAGGTGGTGGGTGGGTAGGTGGTATTTGAGAACTTTACTGAGATAATGTTGAGAACTCTAATTTTTATGGGAGTTAAAGATATAGGGTGTGCTGTTATGCACTTGTACAACTCCGGTAAACTGGATCGAGTTTTCAGAAATAAAAGTCATCTGCAATATCATCTGAAAACCATATGCATCACGGACACTCAAAACTTCAGCATGTTTGTCTGGACTAGCTCACCTGATTTATTTGCAATGGGTCAAAATAGTAGTAAATGGTGATCCTGCAGTTTTCATACGGCTAGCTCATTGGATATTACTTCCTCTCCTCACAGAATTGAACATAATCTTTCACCCCACACAAAATCCGGATGACTTGGTTTTATTACTCTTTTAATTAGCTCACAAACACTTTTCTGGTAGGGCAGATGGATTCAAATTACAAAAGGAAACAAAAATGTTTATTTTATTTTATTTTTTAATAGGGAAACTAATAAATGAAAGCCACTGGACTGATATATTGAAAGATTTGAATGGAAATTATGATGAGAATTCCTTGGCTCTGTGTTCCTAAAGCCTAACACAGAGGGTAAATCCATAAGAAGGAACTCCACATTTAACTGCTAGAATAATTGCCCAGGAAGGGTTTTGAGAATAATCAGACAATCCATTAGAGAATTAAAAAAAAACCCTTACAAAAGATGATTATGTTTTAGAGGTCAAGAAATGCTGGAAGAAAGTAACAACTGCCAAAAGTCAAGTTAGATCTTTCAAAGGATATTAAAAGAAATCATGAATATTTTCTCAGCCACAGAAAAGGTACAAGAAAGTGCAATACAGTTTTATCAAAAGTGGATCACGCCAAAATAACCTAGCAGCTTCCTTTGACAAGCTGACTTTCATCTCTCTTTCAATGATAAAAAAGCAATATTATAGAGTGCCAAGTGGTAGTTTTTTAGTGGGAAAAACTTGTCTAAAGGAATTGGCTAATGGGGAGATGACAATGGGTAACTTTAAAAGAAGAAATGTTGCTTTAGATGGATGTTAGGCATGGTGCTCCTTGACAATCAGTCCAAGTGTAGAATTTGTTCACCATTTCCATTATAGATCTTGCCAGAAAATGCAAGAGTTTGCTTATAAAATTTGATGATGGTCTGAAGTTAGTAGGTGACATTAACACAGAAGAGCTTTGAGCTGTCTTCCAGAAAGAACTGGATGAAGCTAGGGCAGCAGCACATGGATGACATTTCCTGAAAGCTGTGCATTTAGGGATTAATAATAAAAACACCTTCTTTAACCTGGCAGCATAAGCATTGAAGAGAAGAGGACTTCAGTGCCTGAGCTGATCACAGCTGTGATGTAGCTATGAAAAAAGCATGTGTAGTCGTATGAAGCATCATTCAATGTATTTCCAGTAGAGACGGGAATGTTAATGATATGGTAAGAACAATGGTCCAAGCTTGCCTGGATGGCTGTGTGTCATCCCAGTTACTCATATTTAAGCAGAGTGACTTCTGTTTCAAAAAAATGGAGAGAAGACCAATGGGGCCTCCAAGCCAGAGAAGAACTCTTCTTAGGAAAGGAAACAAGGAAAGTGGTTTGTCTAGTCTAGCAAACAAAGGCTGAGACTACTGTCTGTAGGAAAATTTACAATTATTTCTCGAGGGAGAAAACACTATGAGGAAAGGAAGAAAGGGGAACTATTTAAGTTGAAGGGCAGTGTTGGCACAAAAGCAAATATATGTGGATTTGCTCTGGATACTTTCAGGCTGGCAATTTAATAATGCTTTCAGAACATCAGAGCGTTGCAATTCTGGAACTGCTTTCCATTTGGAAGAGCTGAGGAAAAATGCCTACTGCCTTTTAAGATGGCTTATAAATGACTTCATGAGAACCCTCTGTAGTTTTATCTTTGTAACTAGGTAGCTATACTTAACAGACCACTTGTTGTATACCTTGTTAAGAGACAGGTATGGACCTCAGGTTCAACACTGCTCTAAGGGACCTACACAGCTTTTGTGTGGCCAGAGGTGGGCAGAGGAAGATCCTTCAAGAAAAACAAGTTCCTGTCTGCCTGGAACATTTTTTGTAGAGATACCCATGACATGATGACTATCACTGCACAGACATTTCAATTGAGAATGTCCTGTTGAGTGCCCTGGATGCTAAAATGTTGGATCCAAGTTATATGGAGTCTCTACATGGCTTTTAAGAAAAGCAGTGTCACCTGGGAGACTCTGTGCATGATATGAAAACTTAAGTCTAAAGCATTTGCCTGAGGGAAAGGATATAAGCATCCAGGAGTATATACTTCCCAAAGGATACTTTCCAGGTGTATCTGAAATGCTGAGAAAAAATGTAGCAATGTTCTACCTTCTATGTTTTAGTACAGTGATGCAATTATACACTTTGTCTTAATGTCTATGTCCTAAAATGAAATTAAAAAGATAACAATTACAATTAAGGACTATCTGCATTCACAAAATTGTGTATAGCCTAAACTTCACATTACCAGAATATTTACTATTACATTTACAACCAAAATATCTTAACTTTTGTACAGAATTATCTGGTTCAACAATACAACATGGTCAGAAGTTTTACAGAATAAGCACTTATTCTTGCAAACTCCTGTTTAATGCAAGTAGTCCTGCTCAAGTAAGAGGATGAGTCAGATAAATAAAGATGATTTACAGGAATAGTAGTCTATGAAATCAAATCCAAATCATATTGTAAAAATATGTTCTGAGAGTATGTTCATTAAAAAGAAATGACGGGCTGATCAAGGAAATACCTGTTTGGACACTGACTGAAGTCCGGCTACTCTCTGCACATGATAATACTGCAACAGATACTGTGTATACATGACCAGGAAGTAAATGTTTAAACATAGTTTTTGTCTCTTTTGTAGTGGTTTCATTTATGTTCTGGTTTCCATCCATGAGATAGACAGTGTAGAGGCTGCCGTTCCTGCCACCAGTCCAGCTGAATTGTATTGCTTCCCCAGTCACATTCTGAACTCTGATGGACAATGGCACTGCAAAGTGAAAAAGTTTCATGGAGCTGGGAGCACTTCGTTTCGCTTCTGCAATTCTACACATTTAATATTGAAGCAAAAAAATACAAATTAAATAAATATAATCTTGGTGAGTTTCCTTAGGGATGATTTCAGCCTTACACCCCATTCTCCTACAAAAGCAGAAATAAACTGTTTGGTCTACAGATGCAAAAAAATACATTAATGTGTTTTCTTTGATAGCTCCAAACCACAAATGGGTGACATTCTACTTGCTTCCAGTCTTTCTCACTGCAGGCAAGGCAAGTGCTCTGATCAGTGTGACATTAAGAAAAATCACCCATCACAGTGATTTATCACTGGAATTAGGCACCCAGTAGAACCTTTCTGGGTATAGGAGGGCTTTACCAGGGTGTAGAAATGGCTTTGATTGATATTTGTATAATTATGAATTTTCAGTGGTTATCTCAGGCTTCCCTTTCTGAAGTTATATCCAGGGATTTTGCTTCACAGCTGATATGACTGATGAACAAGAATATTGTACCCGATTTTGATAACTCATCTTGGATAATTTTTATTTTAATATTCAATATTAAATATTTACTTACTGCAAGTTTCTGATGCAAATGTGGTAGTGAAAATGGAAGGAACTGTGGATCCTGTAAATCTCACTGTAGCACTTTTTAGAGGGACTGTAGTAGTCTGTTCTGTAAAATAGCAATTTGGAAGCAGTGAGTAGAATTTCTTTTAAAGTTTCACTGAGTTTATGCTGTTTATTTTCATAAAAAACTTTCAAAATCAGAAAATATGCTTTCATTGTTTGCCTAAATAGTTAACTATGGTACCCATTCTCACATAAAATTCTATCTGTCAAAGGCCAGTGTAAGTAATCATAATTAACTATGATCTGAGGGAGAGTTGAGGAAGGGAAAAGACCTCATATGCAATTTTTAAAGCTTTTTTTTTTAAAAAAATATGAAAGAGTTACGTGAAGGTAGATTCTGTTCTTGCTGACAAACTCTCCCTGGAACTTTGGGACTGTTATCTGTGAATCCTTCATTGCATTGGCAGGAATAACTTGCTCCTTCAGCAGTGCAGGTAGCATTTTGGGAACAGTCATTTAATCTTGGTTGACAACTATTCCTTGCTACAGTGCAGTTAAACAAAACAGAAAAAGAACAAGTTCTTAAGTTAGCATTGAAAAAAGAGATAAACAGAATACTATTTGCAGTTGTCTTTCCCCACCTAAATGCCATTTATCTGGATGTTACTGTCAGTGAAATATACTCTACTACTTGAATTGACTGTGATGAACAAATTCATACCTTCTATAACAGTCTTTTTAAGATCAGCTTTCAATACTGTACTCATGTTTAGGGCGTCTATAAAAGCACGTGAAATCTCTTGTCTTGTTGTATTTTCTCCTACATTCAGCACAATGTTGAAGACCACAATCACGCTGCCATTCTTGATGCTATTAATTATGATACGCATTTTTTTTTCCTTTATTAATTCTTGGATCTTTTGTGGTAGATGTTTTTCTATCTGCAATGTAAAAAGTTTAAGTTACTATCTATTTTTCTCCTTTAAGATAAAGAATTGTTAGAGCAATATAGTGACTGTAATTCACATAGAAGCTTCTCTCGTAGGAGAGTATGTATAACTCACAGACAGAAAGTCATTTAAACCAGGGCCTCAGAGGACCACGATGTAAATGAAAAATAAGGCTTTTATAAGTACTCCTTTGTTTCTAACCATCACACAATCTTTCCTATCCACACTTGAGATTATTCATACCCAGATCCTTATGACTATTTACATTAGGAAGAACTCAATAGAAAATAATTTTTAGTTTAGAATTCCTAAGCAGAATACCTCGTTAGTGAAGGTAGTCTCAAAGTCCTTAAATGTTGTACTTGATTTGTTCTGATATTCAGGTTTGAAAACTTTATTGATAATCCACGTGGTTCCATTCAGGACTTCGGCAGCTGTGGAGATATCAAAGACAGAATAACCACCCGAAGTGTAGGTATTGTTTAGAAGGTGTTCCACAGCTAAGTACCTCTAAGCATAAGAGCAGACCAGAGATGAATATGGACAGGTTAACTACCTAGACCACAGTTGGCCACAATGTAACTCATAAATACTCTGTAACACAATAACT
>VZRW01002014.1:0-21986 GCA_013398125.1 Aegotheles bennettii | reverse complement strand
AGCTTTATTATCATCAAAAAATTGATGGAGGCTGCTCTGTCAATCAACAATCAGGTAGCCCTCTGGTCAACCTCTACAGGTGGATGTTACTGAAGGAGTAATCTGTAATGTTTGGTTGCATGAGTGCGACTATGAGGCTGATCATGGGATCATATGGAAAACTCCAGGGAGGCTGTTCACACTCCCACAGGAGTGTTGAGGGAAGAGCTGAGGTTGTTGTCAAGGACAGTAACACAGGAGCATGGCTTTACATTGCTCAGGCCTAACTTTACTGAAATGGAGGAAAGTAAGACAATTTCTGCCAACTGAGTCCACTGCAGGTTATCCTGCTACTGCGGTGCTTGCTTCGAAGGAGAGAACCTATGTTTCCCCTGGGTATTAGGGCAACCTGACAAATGCAAAAAACATTTCAGGACACTTCTAGCCCTGAAGTCAGACAAGACAAGATCTCCTAACAGCACTGCACCATGAGAAATGCAGCATAGTTTTTCATAATTTTGGTGACATACATCAAAAAACATTCTTCATACTCTCTCTGCTGATACTGCTAAGGATGAAGAACCATAGGAAACTATTCTTCAAAATAATGCTTTACATGGAAACTTTTAAGGTCATCAGAAAGCAGGCATGGGGATTTCCTTGCCTCTGTAACTAGCTTTATTACGTTATTAATGTGATCAGAGGTTATATCTTTATTAGAAAATTATGATGATCAATAAGAGAAGATTCATACCATGAAAAAGTTTGTGATGAGAACATGATATCCATGCTACACAGATTTGGGGAGTTTTACATTGTGGTAACTATAGTCTGAGCTCCTAGACTGAAGCCTGTTCAAGGCTGGGGCTGCAGAGGTGTACTCACAGAATACATTTTCCAGTTCAGCTCATCCAAATGGACTTCAGGTCTGCTCTCTGAAATTACTCCACAGGGCCAGTGAAAATGTGATAAATGGGAGATGTCTGGGAGGTGTGCACTGGTTCTGAACTAAAACACTGATGCAGATGCACCTGTAAGAAACCTACTGATTTGCTACTTACTGGAAGTTCTGGGCTTATTTTGGAACCAACTAAATTGGAAGAAAGCAACATGCTTTAGTAATACAAGCTAAAAGCATAAGTAATTTTCTTAGACTATTACTTTTAAATATAAACTTCTAAGTCGACATCATCTTGGGACGTAACTGTTTCTATTCAGTCGTGTTATAGGTGATTAACTTAAGCAATAAGCAGAATTTGGGTTTTTTTTGTCAGTAAAAGAATCTAAGTTTATGACACACAAGGACCCACTTCTGAAATGACAAAGGTGTTTGGCAAGTAGGATTGAAACACATTTGAAAAACTGTAGTTTTATGGTGTAAAACATACGTGAACTGAATATTGCCCTGACTTCAATTCCATTAAGCCAAATTCGTTCTCTTACAATGCTGCTGACTTCAGCTGACTTATTCTGATGGCAAATTTAGGTGGATAACTTTGACAAAGTACAATGGTATCTAGAGGACCACCAAAGACATTCAACTTTATTTTCAGAACTCAGGTTTAAAAACCCACTTACATTTAGTTTGTGAATTTCTGGTAGGACAAGATGTAACTATTCAGTATTATATTATGAATTAACAACATGGCCTGTGACTTACAGTGCTTCAACATAGTATAGGATTTTTATTATATCAAAACTCACAGCAGAACTAAGGAGGTTTACATATGCTGCAGAAATTTGAATGTAAAAATATAATTAAGATTTCAAAGTATTTTTTTATATATGCACTTTTCCTTTTGATGCTATTTTCATTTCTGTGGTCAGTTGTTGTAGGTCCTTGAGCTTCTGCTTCCAAACTTTGGAAATCCACAATTTCCTTCAGATAGTTTACAATGTAAGTCCTATTCAAATACACAAATCTACAGCCCTTCTCCAAATAAACCTCCCCTAACACCCATGGATATATACAATATTCACAGAGTTAAGCACACTTTCCTCCAAGCTCTTTGGGACAATTTTCCATCATTAAATATTGGGAGAAAAAAAAGATAAGATAATAGTGACAAAAACTATTTGGCTTCAATATGTGTGAATATAGTAAAAGCCTTTTGACACCTGATAGAGCAAGATGTCTCCCATAAATGGTCATTTTCTTTATACATGGGAATGCATCTTCTATAATAATAATCTATATTATTAATGGTAGAGTCTGCTGACAGTAAATTATATCTATTTATAAATTATAATAAACCTTGTTTAAGAACAGTGGAGTCCAATCTTCTATGGAGAAGAACAGAGTGAAAAATAGTATTAACAGCAAGTAGGTCTTTCTTTCCACTAGCCAAACTGTGAGTGAATCCATTTTACAGTGTGTTTTTCTACTATTTCTAAAAAATCTACACAGCCAATATTTGTATCCCTTCAGAAATTTGCTCCTGACAGCTGTGGGCAGATAGCCTTAGAACTTATGTTATTGTCATTTGTTCTGGCAGTACACGTAGGTATCATCATAAAACAGGTTGACAGTTTGTTTACAGAAAAACAAACTTGTGTTTGCATTTCATAGGCTGTATTCAGATGGCTGAAAGCTGTTCTAATCCATCTAACATTTTTTCGGATAACGTCCACTTAATACAAGACCAACTAACATGTTGTTTCTGGAGACAAATAAACATTAGAAAGTGTTTCCAATGATGTTTTCAATATATATTGTCATTAACATTGGTACTTTGTAGATTGAATAGAAGTCAGTCTATTAATGTTAGGTACACTAATCTATCACGGCATCAGAAGCAGTAATGTGCAGAGAAAAAGCTATCGTGCTCATCCTCAAGGGGACATTATCGATTTATGTCAATTATACGAAGTAGAATCTCTCCTGTGATATATGGTTGTTACGGAGATATGAAAATGTTGCCCCTGGGCACAAAGACAGCATAGCAGTAGAAGTAATTTCCCTTTACCTCCAGCTGCAAGATGACATTTGTTTCTGAAAGACTTTCAATAAAGGAGAAAGCGCAAGAATGCATCTTCTGTACTAATTTCAGATCAGACCAGATCAGTGCTTTTTCTTTTAAAAACCAAGATGTTACCATAGCTCCTCTCCTTTCTATGCTACTTCTTATCTTTTTCTGAATAAGAATTGACCACATGTAGCTCCAAACAACTGGTTCTAGTTCGATATACCCATTGTTATCAATTGTACTGCATCTTTACTGCATGGTTATCAGCCCTTATGGAATGGCTCTTGACAGATACAGTTGACAGATAATCAGGTGTGTGGTTGTCCAGATGAGAAAACTTTTCAAAATGGATGAGCCCAATGCTCATTTACACTGAAAATCTCTTGCCCCTGCCCTGGCAACAAAAATTGGCCTTTCATGCTCACCCTACATTACCAGGGTGTTCAGTATGATTCTAAATATCATATATGTGGTGTTTATGTTTTCTCTAGGGTGAGATTTGAGGCAATCATCAGCCTGAATTCACTTATATAACTTTGCCCAGCACTGATTTGTCCATGAAATCTTATTAAGTTACAGCAAATATGTGCTGCAGGTATACTGCTGCATTGTTATTGAGCAGGAAATAAAGCAGAACTTGTAGAAAATTCTGAAGATACTGTGTCACAAAATATAAGATTCATCCCTTTTATGATTTCTTGTAAGTCGCAAAGTCCTTACATCATTTTTTCCCCCATCTAAAAGTTAGTGTCAGAGAAGTGAATCAGTTCACTAAAGAAGAGACAATCCATGATCTAGACAACACCATTCTCAAAATGATAAAAATGCTTAATACAATTGAAGTCACTGCTTTGGTTTTTTTTGTTTTTTTTTTTATCAAGGTTAATTTTCTCACTGAAAACCAATACATTTTCAAATGCCTGATTAGATATATTTCCTCAAATTGTTATAAACTACTTCGAGGCATATAACAATTAATCAGGTTTATTAGGCAATAGAAAGCAAGCAAACAGCGCTGGGTGCGCAGGGAGTCACCGCTCTACCAATACACACACTTTTATCAACATTTTACTCAGTATATATGTGGTGACATGTTACATATTTAGTGTATTACCTAACACCCTTATACATATTCATGACCTATCCCTGCTTTGTATTATAATGAGTTTAAAAGTAATTTTCATGCTATTACGCTTGCGCAGTGTTTCCTGGTGGTTGTGGGCAGGGGTCTCCAGGGATGAAGTAAGGGTCTTCCTCGGTCTTGCACTTTTCACCTCTTTTGGGCTGAGCATGCTCACTAGTTTCCTAGCCACAGTCCAGTCACATGGCTGGTTCCCACTGGTTTGGGGGCCCAAGGAGTAAGCATAATGTTATGGTTTCTCCCTTTTATCAGTAGTGCTGTATCCTCCCTTTTTGCCTTGACAAGCATAAAAAATTTCAAACGAGCAGTATGCATTGATTAAGGAGCAGCTCTTCATAGATAATTCTTTAACCCATTCTTTAACTCCTAATTCCCTTACATAAATTTCAGTGTGCCATGTCAGTTTCTGTAACTGCAGAACATCTATGTCTAGCTCTGTTTGCATTCTGTTAGCTCATAATTCTCCTCTTGCTAGCCTCAAGTCGTAACTGTCTTTTCCACAGTTACATTTAATTGACACAAATCATTCTTTAGCTCATAACAAAATTAAAAAAATATCCTCTCAGGTTTGATTTGATTTATTTTTTTATTATTTTTTATGAGATCTCTTGGCCAATAATTTTAAAGCAATACCAAAATAGGAAAATGAAAAGTTATAAACTATACCTAATATTTCCAATAGGAACTCTCAAAACTAGAAACCTGTGTTAGTCTACATTTTGCTGCATATTTCAGCTAAATCAATAGAACTCTTTCACATCTTTACTCAATTAATTTATAGTTTTTTCCAGTAGGTAAAGCTCTACATTTATTTTTTGTGAAATTACGATAAATGATAAAAATTGAGTAGACACATTTTATATTTTGGTCTGTGTTCAGATACCTTTCTGCCTATGTGCTGTAAGGAAAGAGCAGCTTCCTTTTTGTTTCAGTGGGTTGTGCATGTGGCTCAGATATTCCTGGTAAACTAGTACAATGTCATGGGGTGATTGTGGGGGACACCAGAAGGGAGGTCACAATGAAATCACCTTGATATGATATTTGAATCAACCTCAAAAGGGAAATGTTCTTCATTATCTAGCCTATTTTGCAGGTGATAATCTTGTGCAATGTAAGCATAAAATGGTTGCCCTTTCTTTGTTTCAGTCCTGTTATAAGGATGTAAAAAGCTGCTCTCCTCCAAGGCTCGGAAGACTTACAGTACAAGCAATTACATAAAATACTCAGGAAGAAAATACTTGTTCATCTGCTTATGAATTACCAATCTAGAAAAAAGTGACCTGAAATGAAATAGGAAAATATAGTGGATGGGTGGTTTTTAAGCATATAGTTTTAGTGCATCTCATGCATAGTTAACTTCCATTCTTCTTTAATGTTTCATCCAAAGGACACAAGGGGTAGTGCTGGGATAATTCTGCAACCACTCATCACCTGCTGACAAGTTTATAACACTAATTTCTGGAGTCTGTAAGTCTCCAGAAGTCACACTGATAAAATACAGCTTCCTCTTTTTCAGCAGGCTCTGTTGCACTGCATTGCACTATGCATATATAGGCTTAAATGTTAAGGGCCGAAATCCATACAGACCTATGCTTATATAGGCCAACTGTTCAAAAGTTTGGCAGGGAGCTATAAGCTCTCAGGCCTTTAAGATCTCAGGGAGAGAGCCAAGTGCCTGGTAGAGGGATGTGAAGGAGTTTTAAACTGGAACAAAATGGGGTTATCTGGGATTTGGGGTGGGGAGGGGGAGGGGGTGTGATCTAGGGAAGAGCTGCCTGTGCAGCTTCTCAGGCTGTTCAGGCAGCTCAATGTCATATTAAACAAAGTTGAGCAAGTCCCTTCTCATCAGCCTGCCTGGGCAACTGGGCACTCCATCCCCTGGTAGTGAGATTCAGGCCACAGAGCCCGTGCAGAGTGACCACTTTACACCTCTACCTTGGGAAAATTGTGTTTAAACATTCTGCAACTAAAATAGCCTTTCCTGGGAGATATGCTCCTCCTTAGTGTACCACTGTTGTGACTGCCAGCCCTGTCTTTGGAGTGGGCTGCATTCAGCAAGTCGTTGGGTCAAACTCCCCACAGTCTTCTCTCAGGAGGAGACAAACCTGGCACAGCCAAGGCACACCAGGAAAGCTCTGCAGAAAGTAAAGCTAAAATGTTTATAAATAAACAAATAAAAAGAAATATGGGACATTCATAACAGACACTGGGTCAGATGTCCGACAAGTTTAAAGTGGTCTGACCCTGCCAACATCTGCATTGATTTTTACAAACTCTAGATCTGGCTCATTGACTTCTGACTGGCTGCCATGGCATATAAAAATCCTAAAGTGACTGGAATGTAAAGAAGAAGTAAAAAGCTGTTATTTTAATTGCGTTTTCTCATACTTTACGTACAACTATTTTCTGCAGGGTTACATCTAAATCTTTTCAAATGGTAAGCTATTCAACACACTTATTATTCTCTGCATGAAAAGTGATTTTAGTCTACTATGAATGTCCTGTTTTATAATTCACTATTTCATAATCTTTAACAGGAAGAGAATGGAAAGGAAATTAACTCATGTCAGTCATGTTGTTTTCTTCTCATACCTACACTGAGAGAGAAAACAGATTAGCTGTTCCAGTACCTTGCATATTTTTTTCATTTATTATCTTCCATTTTTCCTCTTTAAAAAGTTGTGTCCATGAATGTGAAGGACAAATACATTAAGCTGACTGAGGTACAATTCATAAAGACACTTAACATGGAGAATTAGATATTCTGCTGAACTATGTCTATGGCTTGTCCTTATTCCTCTCCAGAGATCAGCGTATTTCTACCATGAGGTCTTGATCTGTGTAAGCTGGGACTTTTATTTAGCATGTGCAGGGTCACTGTGTTGATATCAGCGCATTTTCTGGGAGGAGAAGAAAAAACTGTGTAGAAGAGTAGAACTAAATGCATGTTTTTGTCCAGAGCTGTGACTGAAGAGCTGATTTTGTAGTCAGAGATGTCTCTCCCTTCATTTTCATGGCCTTAACTCCTTTTTTTTTCATTTTTGTCTCTTAGGATTCTCAGGAGGCTGTTTTATTCGATATAAAATCCTGGTAGACCCTGCTATTGAGGGGACACACAGCAAGAAGAGTTGGGTGCAGCTGATTAGCACAAGCGAGGCCAAAAAACAACTGTGTATTACCTCATCATGTCTTACTGGGATTTGTGACCTTTTGCATAGGCACTATAAAAACAGCCATGGCTCAGGAGTTAGGGGAGTTACCTAAAAATTCAGGGTCCTGGATTCAAATACCTGCTTTGCAGGTAGGTTGCTGGCATTATCTTAGGCCTAAATTACTAACTGTAAACCTAAAACAAAAGAGTTTTAGATTCCATTCCACAAAAGAAAAGACAAGTGACTCCTACATGGGAGATAATTTAAGGCTAATTGTATCAAAGACACTGACCATCATTTCCATGAACGGAAATGACAACGGGAGCTGTGTAAGATTTGTTCCTTACATCTGAGGAAATAATAAAACTTCCAGGATGTATAAACAAAGATATAATGAAGTTAGTACCTTAATTAACCATGTAAAAACTAATGATACCTTTGTGGTAATTAAGAGAGAACCGTTACCTTCTAAAGAGTGATAAAAGCTACAGTCTCCGTTCTTGTATGGCCACCCTGTTCTCAGCACAGTTTCCATACTGGCTGCATGACCTAATTTTTTTCCTTTCTCTCAAATTTTCATGAAAGTCTTCTGCCTCATTTTCCATCATATTTCAGTCTCTTGAGGTCCCCAGTTCTGTAACTCAGAGAATGAAACCTGCTTTGCTGCATTAATTCTGCTGACAGCAGCTGAAATGCATGTGCATCAAAACCAGCCCTGACCTGTCTCTTGGCAGGCAGCAGCTGAGAACTGAACTGTTGCTTTCCACCACTGCGACTTTTCAGGAATTTTCCTTATTCTATTTTCCTTATTTATCATCCTGCTCCTCTCTTAACATCTGTTTAAACCTTAAAAACAACATACTGCTAAAGCAGATAGGGACTCTGCAGAAGTGAGAGCAAAGGTGTTCTCTGATAATTATCACCTTTGGGAAATGCTGGGTCGTTTTGTTTTCCAAGAGCTCTGAATTTAAGTGGATCTGTCTGGAAAATGAACTTCCAGAGAGAGGGTGTGTTTGAAACGAATGTAATAGGGACATTTATGCAATGATATCACATATGAAAAAAATCAAAACTAAGCACAAAAGAGAAGGCAGAACACTGTAACAATCCAACAAATTAAGTTGGTCTGGCACAGTAGCTAATGTTTCTACAACAGGAAAGAAAACTGACACCGCGTGCTAGCTCATGGCACACACAACATTTTCATTCTAAATTTTTGTTTTCATTCATTGATTTTTAAAAAAAATTCACTTTTAAAAGTGAATTTTTCCATGGTGGCTATGCACTAGAAGGGTTTGAAAACATTGTGAAGAAGTCTTCAAGTGCTTCTGAACTACACCACCTTTTGGGAAGAGTACTTATTTAAGAAAGGACAAGACATAGGGAAATATTTTAAAATATTTTAAAAGAAGACAAAAAAGAGTAGACTCAAGCTGGAAGGCCACCAGCATACCAAATAGAGATGAGAGGGACAGCGTTGGATGAGAAGGATGGCACAGACCTGGGTGGCTGAATTGCCATTCCCTCCACTGAGCTTACTGCTTTTCCACAGGATGCCTTAATGAGGGTTACATTTTTCCTTCTGTGCAAAGCCAGGCTGCTCAAAGACAGTTAAACTAGAGCCTCAGAGGTGGTGTAGGCATCAGCTTTCACTAGATTCCACCTAGAACTGGTCTACATCACGAGACATCTTCCAACATAAGATCATGTGGCTTCTGGAAGGGTGTTACCTCGTGAGCCATTTTTAAGGTCCTACAAGCAAAAACAGGGATCCAGCAGCCCACAAGCCATTTCTCAGCAAGGCAAAGAGACTAGAAGTAAGATCAAGCAATTTTAGAACTAAGAGAGCCCTTCTTCCTTTCCCAATGTGCAGGAGTTTAGGAACTTCACTACTCCAATATGAAGTCAGCGAAAGAACCTCTTTATTTACTTTAACTCTGCTTTTATACATTCGTATCGGCCGCCGAGAGCGTACACAGTGATTGGTCGAATCCCTCATAGGTGAGAGCGGACACAGTGTTATATGCATTGCTATTGGCCCATGTCCCATCACTTCTCATTGGTCTGTGCCCCTTTCGGTAGGGCACCTGTCTCGTGACCGGAAGCATACCCAGGTGACCTCCGGTATTGCTCCATATCACTTCCGGTGTCCGGCTGGAAGCAGGAGACGCTGTTTCCTTGTTCCTATCCCTCGAGATGACTCCCAATACATATGCTGCGTGGTTAATCACAAAGCTATCGAGTAGCTGGTTCACCATATGCCATCGACCTACCCCCCCACACCAAGGGAATAGTCAAGAAATGAAGCCAATCCAAGTTTTCTGTACGTGCATATATCCTTTTATCTGGTGTGTTTCAAATTTTACAGAAATCTTCAGCCTTCACTTGACAGCACTCCTTTGAAACATCAAATGTATTTGCCTAACTTGGAGGAAGCTGGTAGCATAGTATTCATCTGGTTTGTATTTAAAGGCTAGTTTAAACCTTTTGGAGGTGCTTTTATCTCACCATTTATTTGTATCTGAAGAGTGAATTTTAATAATTCATTTTAAACTTCTTCTGCAAAGGTATTTCTTCAGATCAAACTCTGTCCTGTTAATTGCCTTCTCATTCTACACATCATGAAACTCTTGTAATTCTCTTGATCCACGTGAAAATATTAAGAGTGCTCTATCAGAAAAGTTTTCAGATATGGACATGTTGCTGGCCCAGGAGAGTCTGCATTTTGCAGATAGTATTTTAACATGATGGTTCCTGGTTTGGAGCTAAAGTGCTGGGGAAAAATGCACTTATAAAATGCTAACTGAGTGTCTCCTGTGAAGTAATGATAACATCATCAAATTTCAGAACCATTGGGGCAGTTAAAGCTCGAGAATTGATTGACTCTCTTGCAAAGTGGCGCTAATTCAGCTAATTAGATGTTGAATGGGTGTTAAAGTTCAGCCTGAGTGATTCATTGCTTTTTCAGCAATCGTACCTTTCTCATTTAAAGTTTCTGAAAGTTAAAATACAACCTCGTCATAGGTAAAAACATGAAATAACTTCGTGTTTGAATACCTATTTGTAAAATACTGCACCTGGCTTTTCACAAAGCTTGGTCATGTCTGTTCCACATAGAAATTCCCTGAAATAGGCAAATTTACCCAAACGATTTCCTTAAAGTTTCCAAGATACTAGGTAAGAACTATATGCTACATGCTGGAAATGGGACCTTCAAATTTTGTGGTCCTAAGGATCTGTTAGCAAGCTTAATCATGGTGACAAAAATCTTGGCACATGTACCCCAGTGGATGCCTCCAACTCTGCCTCTCTCCCCAAATTCAAGGCATGCAGGATTTAAATCACGCGCCATTAGACCATCCCACCAAGCCCTCTTTCCCATAGGGAAGAGGTCCTAACACAAGGCAGTGCAATCGTAGCTGTCTATAGCAGGCAGAGCTCAGCCCTCAGGCTGTGGTCCCCTGGGGATTTCTTTGGAGGAAATCCTTTCTCAAATGGACCTATTCCATGGTTGTTTGTCCCT
Organism: Aegotheles bennettii; assembly: GCA_013398125.1. Classification (NCBI taxonomy): domain Eukaryota; kingdom Metazoa; phylum Chordata; class Aves; order Caprimulgiformes; family Aegothelidae; genus Aegotheles; species Aegotheles bennettii. Next base: position 11,225 of record VZRW01002014.1, on the reverse strand, counting down.
GCACTGTACTGATGCTTTGCTAGCACACATGTTGAAGGGCTATGGAAAAAAACACGCTCAGGGTATTATTGATCCAGCTGGAACGTAAACAATTTTCTCTCGAGAGGTCAATTTTCAACTGAGTCCATTCCTCAATTCAGGTAATTGTGTGGCTGCATGAAGTGTTGTGCTGGCACCATGGGAGGGGAGGTGTGGGGCTCCCTGGGTTCCTGCAGCTGGCACAGGCAGGTTTGCCATGGACAGCTGCCGCTCCAGGCACTTAATGAGGCAGAACTCGGTCAGTCATCTTTTTTAATGGTTACTGAATTACACCTGGTACAAGAAGTAAAATGAACTATGACAATAGCTTGAGTGAAAAAAAACAAACAAACAACATTTCTACAGCTGAAACACTCAGCAGAGCTTAGAATTCAGAAATATGGTTTAATCAGAGCTTCATATTGTACCTATGAGCTGTGGCTGCCAGTGGAGTAGAAAATACTCAGACGTCTTCTTATTCCAAACAATGGTCAGCTCTAAGGACACAATGGTTTTCAATAAACTCTGGATGAACATATATGAACCGGTAACACCACAATGTGAGAAACACACTTATGTCTAGAGAGTGTGTGTGTACTTATAATATGTTATTAAACAGTGTAAAATAAATCCCGGAAGAGATTAATTCTGCTGTCACAAGTAGAGCTGCAGTCTACTATTACATGAAGGAGCAGCAATGAAGCCTCCAAAAAACCACAAGAGTGCTGCTAACACCTGAGGTGCAAACAGCTATGGGCACAGCACTGGCAGCCTGGGAGTTTAGCCAGTAACACCCACTGAGCAAGGAGATGCCTCTCTCCAGGCGGACACCGAGGAAGGGCAGACAGTGACCTAACCCCACAGGTGTGATGAGGAACTCAAAACACCGCAGAGGAAGGCCTGGGTGAGGAAGGCCCACAGAAGTTGGTGTTGGAACCTGTGGAAAGCAACGGGGGGAAGGGTACATGCCAAGACACTGAGAGCACTTGGGAAAAGACAAGTGAGTGATGATAGAGGGCATTGCATGGCATGTCTGTGCTTGCTGGCACAGTGTGCACAGTAGGCATTGAAGGATGGCAGCAATGTTCTTAGCTCAAAGCAATTTGTCCCCAGAGAAGCAGCTGGACTGATTATTGGCTTGAAAAGAAGTAGAGCAGTAACTATTTTAAGCTGGACAAAGGTGCATTAGCAAAGCAGTGGCTGGGAACAGTGGAAGTCACACTAGGAAAAAACAGAGGCACTTGAAGGTAAAAGGGTAAAGCTGAAAATGGCAGCAGGGAGGTTGTCGCCTGCCGATGAGTGTTTGAACTATAAGTGTGTGAGTAAAGAGTACTGAAAAGTTTGTAATGAGATCAAGCTAATACTTGCCCCTGCTCTGTTACAGACCACCTGACTGGAAATGCAGGGGATCAAACCAAGTATTAAGTCTTCCAGGATAAAGCAAGTTCAGCAGGGTCTGAAGTGGAGCTGAGAGTGCACAGAAACCCCAGTTACTCCTGTGGAGTACATCACAGACATTAGCAGAGAGGTATCAATTTCCACAAGCTGAGGATGTGGCCCCTATTACAACCTGGATATTTGGTGAGGACTGGGGAAAAAATAAGTGAAAAAGATTAAGAATGACAATTTGGAGAAACAGAGAATAGATAGTCCTATAATAAATAATAAATGTAATTTTTTCACAAAAGATAAAGTATCAGAAAACCGCAGAGGGAGTGTTTTAAGGCACTAATATAATGCCACACAAAGTGCTCTAGAGTACACACTGTATTACTTTGTACCTTTATGCTGATGAGCTACAGCAGAGTATTTAATATTTCCATTTTGGCTGACCAGTTGTAAGAAACTCATTCTTGGCCAACAATCCTCACAGTGTCAGAAAGCTTTTTATTTTAATTGTATAAAATCCGCCACACTGTGTACATAGTCTGTTTGCTTTTTCAAATACCCAGCCATATGTTTAGCTGTCCTTTGTGCTTCTTATAAGCTTGAATTAAGACCAAAAGCCAGTTTTTCTTGATCCATCTCCTTCATAAATATAAGTGATGAGCAAAAGAAATGACAGAAGCATCAATGCAATATATCCTTTTCAAAACCTGGCTGCTGAACTTTCGTTCTCTGCCTCTTGCCTATTTGGATCATTGCCTTTGGATCCTGATTTATAAGACTCTCCTCCATAAGCACATTTAAAAATATAGATAGAAAACAACTGGATAGAATTTATACTGCTGAATTCTGTGAAAAAATAGCAGATTTTATTAGTACTCCAGTAAATACAAACATGAAGATCTTTCTATATAAATATTTATATTGTTGACAATTATACTCAGCTCATTCAGTCATATGTGAAAACTTTCATTCAAATATTTTCAAGTTGTAAGGTTAAAAGAGTTAGTTGTGTTCAGGAGGGCCAAATCCAACAGCCTCTTGGCAGAGACGAGGTGACCCAGGTACAACCAGTAGCAAGACTGGTATTTACTCCCAATAGGCAGAGACACTTGGATACAGGTATACAACACATACATGTATACACACAGATTGACACAGGCAAACACATAGACCACTCACATGAACTAAAACACAACACAAATACCCTCATCCTCCTCTCCTGTTAGGCAGTTCAGGATGAAGCTCCATTAGTGGGAATATATACATAAATATGCAATGTGGGTTGCTCCAGCAACTGCTTGCTGACCCTCCAGCTATATTTCCCCTTGACAGTAATATCACTTTGGTGTCTTATAAGAAGTGTAAGGAGGCATAAACATCAATATTTGAGATAAGATCTGACATTACAGTAGAGAGGACTAGACAATAGGAGGGGTAAACAAATAGATTATACTGAAATAGAGGAAAAAAATAGGCACATGCTAAAGGCTGCATTTTAAAAATGAAGAATGCTTTCCCTTGGTAAAAGATATCAATCATTTACTGTAGATCCAAAGCTGACCATTTTTTCCTCACATATTTGATGTTTTCATTACTATTATTACAGAAAATTCTCAATGATGGCTGAAATAAATATTTTTTGTGGGAGTTACAGAAAGGAATGAATTCCACTGTGTTTTAAAATTTCTGCCTGTGTCACCATCTGTATATCTAGTCAGGACCTCTGCTACACACCTATTCCAGTTTCATACCATGACAGATTGAGAAATCTGAAGGAAACAAGCAAACCCCCAGCTGCAGTTTAAAACACCAACGTGTGCTTGGGAGCACTAGCTTATTATGATTGTTCAGATGTCAAGTTCCAGGCTCCCTGAAAAATGAAGTGAGTTTGAAAATAAAACTTTTAAATAATCTCCTTAGGATTCTCTCAGGTAGAAGCCACTAAAACTAAGCCAGCCAAGGTTTTTTGTACAGCCATGAAGGCTGGATGATCCCTCTTTCTCTATTGTTTCTGTCCTCTCCCTGCCTAGCTTAACTGGGCTTCTTAGTTTTGTCTGTGGACAGGGAATCTGAGCAAAATAACAATCACTATTCAAACAAATGTGGACATGGCTAGTGTGAAATTGTTAGAGCTGATAACATGCAAAAAAAAAACCCAAACACGAAAACAAAAGGTGCAGTAAACAAAGTCTGGTTTTATTTGAGGCTGTGAGTTGGTACCTTTTCAAGTTGCCATTTTGCCTGTCTGAAGTTCTCTGTTCCTTGCTCTGCTGGTGGAAAGGCACAAACCATGTGCGGGGGGGTGGTGTGTGGGGGTGTGCCTCCCCCAGAATGTACACTGTATAAGGGTGGAATAGGAACTAAGCCAAACAGCCCCAGTAGGGAGCCACTGGTTCATACTACAGATCATACGTCTGTCAGGGATGCCCTACGGTGTAGTGCAAACATACATGGGGCCAAGATTCTTGCAGCATCACTTTTAAAATATACATACAAACTATTGGACAAAGTCTCATGTTTCTTGAAATGGACCTTCTTCACATTCCTCCCTGGTGGCCGAATGGATGCAGACTTTCTTATCTGGAAGCACAAGGCACAGTTAACCTTGTCTTCTCTAGTGTGGTATGGCAGTGAAATTTTCCTGGTGAAAGCTTAGGGCTCTTCTCAAGAACTGATTTGCCTAAAGCTTAATTTGTCTTTCATCCTGTTATTTTTATAGTCACCCAGCAAAGTATGCTTGTACATGTTTTGATTGCTTTCTCTGGGAAGACTTGGTCTTGCTTTCCTGACAGAAAGACAACATCTTATGGTGACATTGCCCCAGAAATGACCATGAGGAAGAAAGTGTGTTTCCAAAAGACATCAAGGATAATCAACCCTTTGGAAGCAAACTGTTGGCCTTGCAGCATCCAAAGCCAACCCTGCTCTCACGCCTCAGAAGAGCTGTGCCACCATGGCCTGCCACACTTTGCTCCCTCTTCATCTCTCAGAAATATAAACAAAGGGTCAGCATTGGAGAAAGGCATCATTTTACCCTTCTCAGCTGAGAGCTGTGGAACTCACAGTCATGCATGGGGATAACCAAAAGAGTATCCTGTCTCTCTTTTACACGGCTCCACAGAAGCATACTTTCACATAATGTATTAGAACTGAACACTTTTTTCACAGACTATCCTGTTTTGGGAGATAATTGCCTCTTTTCTTTCCACAAAACTCAAAAGAACACCAAAGATAAGCATGATTTTTTGGTTGTGTTTCCATTCCACTCTAGTTTGAAAAGCACAAGTACATTTTTTGCTCATAACAGTGTAAAATCTAAGATGCACAATACCAAGAGACAAGAAATTAGGGTTTTAAATTCAGATGTTAACTATGGGCATAAAATAACCCAGAATGGACAAGAAATTACTGATTTAGCCATAAAATGAAACTGTATATCTAACATTATTTATATATTTTAATTATTTCAGGACAAAATTGTGGGGAAAAGTTTTACAGCTATTAAGCTCTATTGGAAAATTGGATAATGCATAAAAGAACAAGATAATGAATGCTGTTGCTTACAGCAATGAGCAAAGCTGTAATATTTGGGTAGCAATAGGGAAGATTATATTTATATTATGCATAAACATACTGTTCAGTAGTGATTCAAGCTAGTTGTAATGCCCCACAGAAAAGGTGGTCACTAACAAAGACCTTTCCTTAAAAAAACACCTCTGATTATTATTTATTTAGACAAAGGGACAACTTTATTTTTGGTGCAACTGTATTGGAATTCTTTCTCAGGCCTAATCTCTAAAGTTTCTGGTGATGATGCAAGCATTTTGTCACATAACCTATCATGGTGGGATATGTATTTGTAAGCAAACTTCTTTGATGGCCCTACACATGAATACCTACAAGATTTGTTTAGTTGAAGATTCTTTCATCAAGACTGAAAATAACACTTTCTTGATTTGAACAGTCAGATCATCTTGGAAAAGAAAAAATGAGATGCTTATATCTTAAAAATGCAATCTATATATGCAAACAAATTACATAAAGGCACTGATGAAACTGCAAAATCCATAGTGTTCATGAACAGGTGATATTCTTGTGCCCGTGTTAATCAGATATAAACAGTTTGTAGAACTCTGTTATTATTTGAATTTATGTGTTGACATGGTTGTGAAGTCACTTAAGATTTGTTTATCACTCGATATATGTATTTATATTCAATACAGATTTCTTTGCATTGCAACTGATTGCATAGAGAAAAACAGCAAGAAGGTAAAAATATAGCAGAATGGCTAAACAAATGTTAACACAAAGATGCTGAAAACATAGATGATGCTTTTCGTATTTCAGACATCAGCATGAATTCTGTTTTTTTCATGTTTTAGTGGAAGAAAATATTCCTCACCAAAACTGATGAAAAAATCCTAGTTTCAAAATCCTAGAAAAATCCTAGTTTCAAATAATGAAAAGCTGAAAACTCCTCTGTCAGATGGAGAAATGACTTCAAGTGACAAAACTCAGCTGAGTAACAGAGTTATTGATTAGCAAAAAGTTTAGCAAAATTCAATACTTTGCAATTGACTGCTTGGTACCAGTTTTCATGTGACAAATCTGGCTTTTCAGATCAAGGGTACTTTTGCTCTTAAGCAAGTGAAACAGGAGGGAGAGATGAAAGAGGAGAAGAAAAAAGTACGAAAGAAAAAAAATCAGGTGATTAACATAATAAAATGGGAACATATTAAATTACTTTCTGCCGGCCCACAGTAGTTTCAGTTTTGTTTGTAAACATTAAACAAGAACAACTTATTGTTTGAATTTTTACATCACACTGCATTAACCCAAGCAAAGTAGAAAAATGCTGTAATGCATTTTTTCAGTCCATAGATATCCAGAAGGTAATGTGTGGTAGCAACTCCCTGTAGTTGTTGTTGGTGTTTTTGGTTATGAATCTGGCCCTATTCTAAATCTGTAATTTGAAGACAGTAGCACAGAATCACAGAATCACAGAATCACAGAATCCTAGGGGTTGGAAGGGACCTCGAAAGATCATCTAGTCCAACCCCCTGCCAGAGCAGGGGCACCTACAGTACATCACACAGGAACGCATCCAGGCGGGTTTTGAATGTCTCCAGTGAAGGAGACTCCACAACCTCTCTGGGCAGCCTGTTCCAGTGCTCTGGCACTCTCACAGTGAAAAAGTTTCTCCTGATATTCACATGGAACCTCCTATGCTCCAGTTTGCATCCATTGCCCCTTGTCCTATCATCGGTCATTACTGAAAAAAGCTTTGCTCCATCGTCCTGACACTCACCCTTTACGTATTTGTAACCATGGATGAGGTCACCCCTCAGTCTCCTTTTCTCCAAGNGGGTCCAGAACTGGGCACAATACTCCAGGTGTGGCCTCACTAAGGCAGAATAGAGGGGGAGGAGAACCTCTCTTGACCTACTAACCACCCCCTTTCTAATGCACCCCAGGATGCCATTGGCCTTCTTGGCCACAAGGGCACATTGCTGGCTCATGGTCATCCTCCTGTCCACCAGGACCCCCAGGTCCCTTTCTCCTACACTGCTCTCCAGCAGGTCAGCCCCCAGCCTGTACTGGTGCAAGGTGTTGTTCTTCCCCAGATGCAAAACTCTGCACTTGCCCTTGTTGAATTTCATTAAGTTTCTCCCCGCCCAACTCTCCAGTCTATCAAGGTCTTGTTGAATGGCAGCACAACCCTCTGGTGTGTCATCCACTCCTGCCAGTTTAGTGTCATCAGCAAACTTGCTGAGGATACATTCTGTACCCTCATCCAGGTCGTTGATGAAGATATTAAACAACACCAGTCCCAGTACCAATCCCTGAGGGACCAGTGATGGATAATTGCAGTGATTTGGTAGACAGAGCCAGTGAAACACATGGTACAATTACAAACCTATAAAAATTAAGCAGAGTCACGCTGTAAAGAGTGAACACTGCTGCGACAAGAAAAAAAGAAGAGGTAAAAAGAGCAGGTTTGAAGTAGAAAATTAGAGCAAATTCATCCATACAGTATATTTCTTTCTACAGATTTATATGGAACTCAAGAACTTATTTTCTTAGCTTTGATCTTGGAATCTGCATCTATTTTCACAACTTTTAATGTTACATGATAGTGTTGAGGGAAGAGTATTACATCTGTCAGGCTATACACTAGAAGTCAGATTTTCATCTGCACGAAAGCCATTTCACATCACAACAGATATAACAAGGGAGAAGACTTTTAAGAAAGTAACTACATTTCTAACTCTTCACATTGATAACCCCAAGTACAGTGCCCTGGAAGCTGTTTATTATTGAGGGATTTCAAAGTGGAAAACATTAATATGATGTGGGAATTTGTCTTCAGGATAACAGAATGGTTGGGTTGGCAGGATATTAAATACAATACCACAGAATACAATACATATATTTTTTTTCAGATTTCCTCTCTGCAAATTTGCAGATAAGTAGTCCTGTAGGTACTTATTTTAGTTTTATAACATTTTTGTCACCTCAGAACACTGGGAAGTTTTTGATCATTCAGGCAATCAAGATGCTGTACATTCTTTCCTTAAGCAAATTACGTTTGTGGCAAGGTCAGACTATAACTAATTGAACTTTAAAAGAATAATTTGCTTAAAAGACTTAATGGTTTGAATGGCTTTGGAATTTATGCAAACAGAGCAAATATCTTTTTTCTAGCTTACGTTACGTAACAGTGCCATGCTATGGTTAAAACCTATACCAGAGATTTGTTCAGACATGCATAATTCCTAGACTTTTTGGTGAGAAAAGGAAGGTTTTGAGGTTCTGCATTGAGTTAAAAAAAATGTCAATGCAAATGCAGGACTTTGTCCTAAATTCTGAGATGCTGGGAAGAGTTTGCATCTTAGGACCCCATAAGGTACAAATTCAAACCAGTATCCCTGAACTCTGCCTACAATTTTTTTCCAAGTACTTTGTTTCTAACACTATTGGATTTCAGCTTGGCAAACTTTGAATAATTAAACACTGTCTAAACACTTTTTTCTGTTACCCAATTTAACTATCAACCTAAAATCACAACAGAAGGGTTTCTAGAAAGATGTTGTCTCTCTTTTCTGTATTTTGCTTTGTGAATAATTACTAAAGCTAGTTGACAGAGAAAGGTAGTCACATAAATGTGCTCATATTTTTATGTCACTGTTTTTTATTAAAGAAAAGAGTAGCCTAATTGAAGAGTTTTAAGCACCTGCCTAACCCTCATAACCAGTTTCCCTTTTGTATGTAATTTTGTGATGCCCCCACTGTTTCAAGAAAATCAATTAACTATGTGTTTCTTAAACATGGTGTGATCTTTCTACAGAGAGGATGATATTCTTCTATCAGACAATCTTCCATAGAAGATATGGGGAGAAGCTGCAATAGACTCCAGCAGCATTCCACAAAACATGTGCCAAAAGCGTGGCACTCGCAGCTTTTTTGGTAAGAGCTGGCTTTCTCCCTGCAATTTGGGAACTCCCTGTGTTAATGATGCCCACATAACACGAGGTGTTAGCACATGCTGCTCTTTCTCCTCTCATCCCTCATCATACAGCCGTGTTGCTAAGTGGCACCCAGGGAAGAGCAGCATTGCAGGCGTTTATGAAGCAGGCTTGTTTTGGAGTGGTGATAACCAAGTTCCATGTGCCAGGGTACAGACCCAGGAGAGGAAAGTCTTACAGTACAGAAGTGTCAGAAGGGATGGATTTTTCAACAAATCAGAACACAGGCCAGAAGCAGAAATGAGTTTTCTACCTCTTCCAGATGCGGAAGCTCCTTGCAACAATGTAGTTGTGGGTCAGGCAGTGCTGGGACTGGAGGAATACTGAGAGTTAACAGAACAGCAGCAACAATGTAAGGATCACTGAGGAAGAAAAATAAAAACTGCTAAGCCCAAAACTCGGACAAAATAAAATTTCTTCAAACAGTATTTTGAGGCATGCTGAGTGCCATGAAGGGAGAAATTAATCTAACAACCTGGAATCCTTAAATCCAGATTCTCCCATGGCTGCTTGTTGTCAGAGCAGCTGGTGCCTGCATGCCAAAGGGGATGTTTTCTCAGCAGGAGCTGCTTAAATGTAAAAGAACCAAGTTTTTTTTCTGAAGTTTTAAACTCATTAGTCAGTTATCAAGGATCTGGAACATTTGGAGGCTTAATCAATGACGTGAGATAGATAATTTCCTACTGTTTAGGAAAGATACTACACCAGTACTTCTCGGCCAAGTCCCTAAGAGAGCTGTTGTGAGAAGGATTCTTGCCCTGCTGGCATTTACTGATTTATAATGCAATGGGGACTGTCCACCCCTCCTAATCCCAAAAGCTGACCCCTGCTTGCCCTAGTCTGACAGGTATCACGCCCACTGAGTGGGACTCATACCTTTGACTCCTGCAGCATGCTTCCTGGTTATAACACTTTTGTATGTTCATAGCATCATGCACAGTCCCTCTCCAGTCCCAGCAAACTGTGTATAGACACTGTCCATCTGGCCAGTGACCAACTTCACCTGAGTTACGCAGTAGCTAGGTTATGCAGAAAGATGTTCTGTGGCTGATCACTGAGCTGGGAACATCTGTAGTGCTCAGCTGCTCAGCGGAGAGCAGATAGTATAAAAATGTAGTAGTATAAAAATGTAGTAGTATAAAAATGGCTGAGAGCGAGCTGTGAGGACACCTGAACAGAGAATAAAGAGTGTCACTTCATAGCAAACAACATTTGGCAGCTGTCTTTTGTCTGACACCAATCTTCTTTTCTTGGTATTTTCAAAACCATCTGTATTGCCAGTGATGACAGGGAGCATTTCAGTACTTTCTGGCATAGGACCTCCCATAGTTTCCCATTTCTTATCACCTGAACAACCTGTTTATCTGGGAGCTTTTAGCAAGTTTAGAAATCCTTCCCATGTACTTCACATTTGTAGAAAGGCCACACTAATGGATTACCATGTTTTGAGCTACATTTCTTCCCACCTCAAGGGATTTGCTGGGCAGATATTCTGCAGTCTGAGGTGGAGCCTGCCATGCCTGTGTCTGCAGGTGTGTGCATACCCCTTATGCCTACCGCTACTCCTGCACTGACTCTTCATGTAAATGGGCTACACCAATTTTGTTTCATCTTTAGCAGAAAAATGTCCCATGCAGTATTGGCACAGGTGCAAACAAACTGGTGGCTTTTTTATGAACAGACCAGAAATGTTCCCCACAGTGGCTAGCTCAGCTGACAAGTGATGGCATTGATGGGCTCTCTGAAGCCCAAGTACAGTGTGATGTTTCCTCAGTACTACAATCGAGGCATGGTTAGGATGCCCAGCAGGGAACTGGGACCAGCTCCTAAAGCAGGACCAGAAAATATGTACCATCAAGAAATTTGAAATGAACACCATTGAGAGGGATGCTGTTGCAGAGTAGTATAAAAATGGCCTTGTGCTCTTTCTCATTGTATCTCTGGAAGAATACAATTGAAACAACAGTGAAAAGTTCAAGCCTTGTTACAGTAACCAGTTTCTAAGTGAATTTCAACTGTCACCTAAACCAAAGTCCTGAAGCCAACTACAGGCTATTCTGCTCATGGCCTTCTATATAGAACCTTGTGTTAGTTGACAATTGCCTCCTTAAAACTATTTAATAATCTGAGCTCGGCTGGACTGTTGTCAAAGCTCCTGTTATCAGAAAGTAACTGTTGCTTTTGCAGATTCAGACTTTTTCTAGATCAAAAGGAAGAAATGGAAACTGCTATTGCTCCTTTCAGGCAGATGAAGCCCAATACCTGATGAGATATTGTAGAGGATGACCAGAG